>PVKB01001884.1:318286-346919 GCA_004027205.1 Ctenodactylus gundi | reverse complement strand
GCTCTGTGGTCCAGGCTGGTCCTGAATTCACTTCAGAGCCCAGGCTGGCCTTGGACTCACGGCAATCCTCCTGTCCCAGCCTCCCGAGTGCTAGGATTACAGGTGTGTGCCACCACACTCAGCTTACGTGGTGCTGGGGTATCGAACTCGGGTACTTAGCGCTTGGCTTAGTGCTTGCTCAAGTGCTTTAACCGTTGAGCCGTTCCTCCAGCCCCGGGAAAATCCCTTACAAATAGAAAGCTCTGCCATTCCATCCTTACAGCAGGCTATTAGGTATTAGGGGTTTTTACAATGTTACTCCCACTCCCACCCCTTAGCTAATTTATCAAAGGGGGGTGGCTAGAGTCAGAAGAGCTGACCAGATTCTTTCTTCCAGATATCTGGACCTAGGACTCAGAATTATTCCTGGAGTTCACTGTTGGAAGACCTATAAACTCAGGAGCTCTGAAGGCATAGAGTAGGTGACAAGGAGCGGAGGGCATGGACCTTGACAGAGGAGAGAAGCCTTAGCCTTGTCTGCTTCTTTGATGGCTTCCAGTTCCAGCATTCTGTTTTTCTAGTTGTTTTCATGTTGAAATACTTGGTCCTTTAGCCAAAGTGGAGCCTCAACTGTAAACTTCTAATTTTTTCTTCCTCGGGGAAAAGATCAGGGTTGCCTAATCAACATTGGTCAATTACTGTCAGAGTGAAAGGTCACCATCTCTAGGAGGCCAACTCCAAGGCTAGAACTGGAGTTTCTGAGTAGACCTCAGAAACACTGAGGTGAGCCTCTTGGGTTAATCAAGGAGCAAGGGTGGGTTGAGAATCTGCAGGACAGTAACCTGGAAAAGCATTCAGCTGACGCTTGGGTCCCTAGATTTCTTCCATCTTGGAGTCTATGATAAAAAGAAAAGTAGCCATTTTGAAATAAAAATGTTTTCCTAATAATAAAAATGAAAGAGAGAGAATCAAAATCTACACTGCTGATTTTACCTGTGTTTGAATTTATTTTTTAAATTTAAGGTTCAATTAGGCAGAGGACTGAATGAGAAACAATTCTTTCTTTCCAATTACCGAAGCTGCTTAAATTGGCTCTACAGAAACACTTCCATTTATATGCATGGGGTGACTGCAATTCAATTGCTCCTTAAAATGTGATCTTTGAAAATTGCCCCAAATGCTAAAATTTGCTTCCTATTTTTGTCACTTACTATCAATTTTCATTTAAAACATTCAGTTTTTAAGTTGGCTCACTAAAGTCAGACTTTGGTTGAGCTTATCTTGGATGTAAAAAAAGACACACTCTTGGTGGGTGCCGTGGTTTGGATCTGCAGTGTCCCCCAAAAGCCTCATGTTCCTGTGGATGCTGTGTACGGGTGGGAGGTGGCACCTGGCTGGAAGGGATAGATACTTGGGGCTTTACCTGAAGGGGCTTATGCTGGTTCTATCTTTCTCCCAGACTTCTCTCAGTTCTGCCATGCTGCTGTGAGGATCTCTGTTTGCCGGAGCACCAGCTCTGGCTCTGGCTCTGGCTCTAACTGCAGCCCCACCATGTGATTCCACCACTTTCTAGCTACCCACCTGTGAATGGACTGTGACTTTCTGAAACTGTAAGCTAAAATAAATCTTTCCTTCCTAAAGTTGTGGATGTCAGGTATTGAACCACAGTGACGAAAAAATAATTAAGACAGTGAGCTTCTTTTTCTATCACAAATGAAGTTGTTTCACTTTCTTGTTTTATTGTATTTTTTTGGAACTGGTCTCTCTAAGTGACACAAAGACAAATGGACCCTGAATTACAACCTCAGCATACTACCAGGATAACCTCTAACCACTGGGGCTTAGAGCTCATCTGGAAGCTCAAAAGTGAGGGAGTTTGCTAGATTTACTTAGCATATTGAATTTGTTAGTCCCAGTAGTATTTTGGAAGCCACAGGAAGGGCGCCATGTAGTACAACAGAAAAACATGACAATACATGTATTTTCATGACGTTTTAATCTAGCTGAGAAAATAAGTGTCAGGAACAAGAAAAGGACAATGTAAGTGTGACTGTAATTAACTGTCAAGATTTACAATGGAAGCTAAGCCTGAGAGAGACACTCAATCAGAGGCTTCTGCTTGGGGCTGCAATTGCGGTTGCTCTTTGAAAAGAGAGAAAAGACTTCCAGGGTTGGCAAAGGCCATAAGCAAAGGCAGGAGCACAGACTGTGCTGTCTGGAGGAGGCAGGAGCCGAGAGCAGCACTGGCAAGCAAGAAGGTGAGGGTGTAGGTGGGGACGGGGTGTAGGAACCGTCACCAATCAGACAGTTAGGCTAAGGGGATGGTTCCAGGATGGCAAGTCTATTCCCTACTTAGTTTTGCCTGTATGGTTTCTTCTTTTTCAGCTCCACAGAATATGCCAAAACAGGACCAGTAGTGGAATCTGGAGAAGTATGAAACATGGAAAACTTCTCACCTTCCTGGTGAAAAATTACTCAATGAAGTCATCATTTCAATGGTGTCTAACAATCATTTTAATGATGTCAAAGCTATTTTTAGTTTTAGGGCAGAGGCTAACAGCTCCATAGCCTGAAGCAGAATTAATTCACTTGCATCTTTAGAATAAGACAGCTGGCATTAGATAACTTACTCCAATATATTGTGCAAATATAAAATGAAAACAAAATACTAATACACATCAGACAACATAAAGGAAACTTCAATGGGTAAAAACACTTCACAAAAAAATAGCGAGAGACCACTAGGAAACTCTATGGGTGAGAGTGTAAAAGAAAAACCTGTATCCTATTCTATTGGAAACATTTTAAACAGAGTATTTTATAATTATGCTTTCCTAAAGCAAGGACTTTGCAAGTACTATGTTGGAAAAAAGTTGTTTGTCAAGGCTAATACTTGAGAAAGAAAGCAAAGTGCAGGAAAAGAAAGGTTTTTTTTGAATGAAAAAGTATTAATACTGGAATTTCCTTGGCCCTGATGAAATGGCCATTTTTATTGAATATTTAATTGTTTTATTTTTAAGAGTTCTCTAAGTTCCATGTTTGCAACTGCCTTAGAGATTCTGAATCTAGAATTCCTTGTGAGCTTGCTTTCCTGGGGCAGCAGCAAGATGATTTCAGTAGAACAGCCGCAGTAGCAGCAAAAAGACACAGTTGTGTATAAGGCACTAGAAAACTCAAATGCGCAGTTGTATGGGCTAGCCAACGCGATGGAGAAGAAAAATGCAGACCACGAGGATGATGGGAAATGGGCTGAAGAAGCTGGGCATGATGGTCTAGGCTTCTCTAATCACAGCACTCTGGGAGGCTGAGCCAAGAGGATTACAAATTTGAGCCCAGCTAGGGCAATTTAGCAACTTAGTGAGGCCTTGTCTTTCATAAATAAATAAAGCCTGGGGATATGGCACTGTGCAAAGGTCTTGGGTTCAGTCCCTAGAGCTTCCTATCACATCCAAAAAAAAAAAAAAAAAAAAAGACTGAAGATTCTCCCTTCTTTAAGAGCTGTGGCTCTTTGGCCATTGTTCTTAATTCTCTGCATATCAGAATCTTTTGGGAAATTATTAAGTAGATCTGAGCTCTTCCTCCCCCTCTCCTAGGATTCTGACAAAGGAAGCCTGCTGTGAGTCCCAGATACTGATGCAAGAAACTATACAAGACACTCACCCAATGCCCTGCTCAAAAGCTGCATGTCGGCCACCAATGGGAACAGTTCAGTGGCCATTATTCCTCTTTCTGTAGGTGTTGAGAGGAGACCAAGAATGTGGTCACTGAGTTGCAGGAGACCAAGACTTTGGAGGGAAATAGGTTGAAAATTAAAATCCCACAGGGTGAGTATGGGCTTGCATGGAACCCCAAGTGATGCAGTATTCAAGTTCCCAGGAAAATAGAGAGAGAGACTGAGACTGAAGAGAAAGTCCCCTCACGGTCAAGTTCAAGAGAATGCTGTAACGTTCCCGGGGAGTGCTGGCCAAAAGGCGCTCAGGGTCCTGGGAATAAAAGGCTCCCATGAGGAGAAGGCTGCCCGGCAAGAACAGAGCATCGCTGGATGGCAGGGAGAGGGGCCATGCTGCATAGGCCTGCCACCTCATGCCTCGTATGGATCGCAAGTTCTGGAAGGAGAAAGGGGGCAGTGGGGTGTGTGTGGAGTGTGCAGAGCTTAGCACAGAGCTGCCTTGTGCATCCAGGCAAATAGCAGCAGCCAGTGCACCCTTTTTCTGCTGGGTAAGCCTGCTCCCACCTCAATGACAGAACAAACCACTCTTTCATCCCGGAAAGTTATCCCACTAGCTAAATCAACTAGCCCATCTTCTAAAAAAGGAAGAGCACTCACTTTGATCTCGGCAGTAGGAGGAGGGTCCACATAACACATCGTGTCCTTAAGCTGCGAGAGGTGACAGTATTATAGCAAACCATGATTCAGGGAGAAAAATTATACCGAGGAGCAGGTGGGAGGCTGGTTACTTTACCTGGAGTGCCACCTTTTGATGGGGGATAGTCTCCAGCCTGAACCCCCCTCCCCAGATCTGCAGCTTCAGATTATGTTACATGTATCTATTGGCCCTTTGTACTTCTTTGTGAGTGAACTGCCTCTTCATTTCATTTGCCCATTTTTCAATAGGATCCTTTATTTTGGTGGGCTTGATTTTCTTTAGCTTCCTATGTATTCTAGTTATGAGTTTGTTATCTGAGGTGTTGGTGGTGAATATTTTTTCCCAGTCTGTTTGTTCTTTATTTACAATGTTGACAGTTTCCTTTGCTGTGCAGAAACTTTTTAATTTGACAAGATCTCATTTGTTGATAATGGGGATAATTTCTTTTGCTCTTGGTGTCTCAGATTATGTGACATGAACCAACTCCTTGTTCCTTTTTTCAGTTTCTTTAAGAACAAAAGTACAAAGTCAAGTCTATGCATAAAGCAATAGACTCCTCTGTGTTTTGGGGGATAAGAATCCCCCAAAGCCCACATGGCAAAGACTTAGTGTCTCCACCCTGTGGCACTATTGGGAAGTAGAGGAAGCTTTATGGGGTGGATCCTAGCAGCAGGTCCTCTATTGGCTGGTTTGTGCCCAAGGGAACTGAGATCACAGCCCCAGCGTCTTCCTCTCTCCCTTTTTTTGGAGACAGGGTCTCGCTCTGTCCTGAATTCACTTCAGAGCCCAGGCTAGCCTTGGACTCACGGCAATCCTCCTGTCTCAGCCTCCCGAGTGCTGGGATTACAGGTGTGCACCACCACGCCCAGCTTATGTGGTGCTGGGGAATCGAACTAGGGCACTTAGCACTTGGCTTAGCGCTTGCTCAAGCGCTTTAACTGCTGAGCCACTCCTCCAGCCCGTCTTCCTCTCTTTTGAGTCCCAGCCATGAGGTGTGTCCTGCACATGTCACCACAGACTGAAAGCAACAGAAACACTCAATTATGGACAGAAACTCTGAAGATACAAGCCAAAATCACCCTTTTCTTTTAAAAAAAATCTGACAGGATACTGTCTTGGTTACTTTTTCATTGCTGTGACTCAATACCTGACACCCACACATTTAGGGGAGAAAAGGTTTATTTTCACTCACAGTTTCAGAAGGTCACAGTCCATTCAGGGGCAGCCGGCAGCCTCACGATGTCACACACAGGAAACCAAGTCAGGGTAAGTTGAGACTCGTCCTCCAAGGAAGGGAGGAAGCAGCTTATATATCCTTCCAGGTCTCACCCCAGGGTTCAGCCCCTCCTGGATCCAGGTGTGGAAGGTGTGGTATGTGCCCACTACAGACCTGTAATCCAATTTACATGCCTGTAATCCAATTTACATGCCTGTAATACACCCCCAAGACTAGGCCTCAATCTCCCAACAGCACATGGTTTCATAGGCAATCTATGACATTCAAATACATGAGGCTTTTGGGGGACATTCCAGATCCAAACCTCAATAGATACTAACACACTGCATTCATTTGGATATTATTTAACGAATCAGGGGTGTGGCTTTTCCATCTAACACTAGAAATATTTTTAAAAATGTAAATAATCCCCAACACTTCTTTTCTCTAGCAGCTGCATCTCTATCTTTCACGTATACACAAAGACATAGCAGGTTCTGATTGGGGTGTCCAAGGTGGGGTCCCCTCCAACAAGCTCAAGCTGGTGCTGATGCTGCTGGCCCAAGACAGCAGAAGCCCCTGCATCTGGATCTCTCTATCAAGGTTTGTCTCTACCCTGAGTTAATAGCGCACACGCGCGCGCGCGCGCGCGCGCACACACACACACACACACACACACACACACACACACCACACGTACATTTAGATAATATCACAGCAACTGTTTCTGAAATATACCCCCCACCCAAAAAAGGAACAAGGGAAAATATTCTTGGATAACATGCACTCACTGTATAATTAACAGAAGTGGACAATGGCCTTTTAGAAATGGGAAACATCTTGCAACCTCTGCTTCTTGTCTTTAACTATACAGATGGGGAAACAGTTATGTCCCCAGGAGGAATATAACTGACCAATCTCAGTGTGCTAACTAATTTCACAGCAAGTTCTCAAGTGTAGGCCTCCTATCTACCAGTGAATAGCTCACTACCGTTTTTTTCTGAAGAGCTATTTAACCTTTTCCCTTTAAATACTCTACCAATAGCTTCCCAGCCCTAGTAGTAGAGACATTTTTCCTCCATTTAACCTAAACAAGTCTCTTGTTCAGTGCAAGCACAAGCATACTTATCCCCGCAGCTGGACTACAGTCTTACTGCTCTTCTATTTAGTCCTTGGTTAATAGCCACAAAAAAAAAAAAAAACCAGGTTACTACATGGATCATATGAAAAAACATCCCCAATCATCTTTCCATGACAAGCAGAGTGGAAGAGTTGAATCATCACTTCTAAGAATAGAATCATCAAATACCGTATTTGTGGATGCGAAATTAAATAACAGAGTTGAAGCAATATTTGTACTAGAGAGTGATAAGGACTACCAAAGTGAACGCTTCTCAGATAAGGATGGCACAAATAGATTTCAGGGTCTTAACGCTGTCACTTACCACCCAAAGGCCAGAATGGAACTTAGTAAAAATGACCACCCATAAAATCTGCAGCTTGACCCTAACTTTCTCAGGGTTGGAAGACAGATAAACACCACAGTCCTTCCCAGTAGTGGCATGAGACCTAGTAAAGGGTAAGAACAATGAACAAGGGGAAACACACCTGGGAAGTTTCTGGGGTGAGCTTTGAATTGGCTTCCATCCTTGGGAAATATGGGAGAATCCTATTGGATTCATATTGGGATATGGCAGTCACTTATTTTGTTCTTCACTCCAGTTTCAGGGGAGGAGAAATACAGGAAGGTCTAAAGGAAACTTTCACCTCTCAGTGAAACCAAGAAGTGAACCTAGTATGTTAAAGCCACACAGTTTTCCAAGACAGACTATGTGAAAGTTAAATTATGGCTCAGCCAGTCATGATAGCATGTGCCTATAAACCCAGTATGGGGAGGCAAGAGCACCATAGGTTCAGTCCAGCCTGGGCAACCTAGGGACTTAGGGAAACTCTGTCTCAATAAACAATAAATAAATAAAATCTAAAGAATAATAAAAAAAAACCTAGGGTACATAGATGAGTAGAAAAGTCCTGGGTTCAATGCCTAATACCGATCAAACAACAAACTTTAAACCTTAAAAGACCTTTTACTCTTAAAAACCTAAAAAAATTTTAAAACCCTACAGATAAGTTGCTTGATAATCACAATTATTCACTCAGTATGTAAGTAATTAGCTTGTAAAAAGAGCAAACGAGCCGAGAGACCAGGCAGACTGGAGGCAAAGTGGAGAACAGACACAGCCCAGGTCCATCAGAATCAGGCTGTCTGACCTCCAATATAAACCACGTACTTTCAGGGCTCTCGGTCTCAGTTTCCTTGTTTTGAAGGTGGCGATCTCCTGGACTTACAATGTGGTTGTTGCCTGGCTAGAGCAGGAGCTTTCAAGACCAATCCATCTCTTACTAATCTATTCATTGCAGATATTTACTGAGCTCTGACTGTGCCCTGGGTGCTGTTGGAACAGGAGTTATAAAAAGGCACTCTCTGCTCTCAGGAACTAGCTAGCCCTCTCTGGGGGCAGGGAGAAGGCAGCACCTGAGAAATCCATCGGGAAGACCTAGGAAGCCAGAAAGGGGAGAAGGACAAGGAGGGACAAGAAGTCAGCCAGGAGGGACAGCAGCAGCAGACAGCATGTCTGGAAGGCCCCTCCACAGCACATCATGATCAGCCCCTAAATGTGCAAGCTGCTTTCCCTTAGCAGAGTTACCTGCACAGTGGAGTGTAAAACACCACCGTGCAAAGCCCTGGATCTATGTGAGAAAATTACAGATATCCAGAAAGTCTGGATTAATTCCAGTAAATGTTTTTTTTTTTTTTTTCAGACTTGTTTGTACACCTTGGGGCACCTCGTCAGTGGATCTGAGAGAAGTCTGTCACCAAAAGCAAACAGTTTTTTTGTTGTTAAAAATTAGTATGAAATAGAAATTATGATGTGCTTATGGGGCATAAAATGTGGGGGAGAATTCAGCACCGTAGAAACTAATTACAGTATCAGAGTGGAAAACAAAGAAATGAATACCAAGTCTTTCTTGTGGAAATATTTATTATACAATCTTGACAATTACAGCAAGTTTCTGTTTGTTTTGAGACAGAATCATACCTTGTAACCCAGGCCTGCCTCCCTAAAGCCCTCCTGCCTCAGCCTCCCAAGGGCTGGGATTACTGGCATGCACTGCCATACCCAGATAATCTTTATGTGGTGTAAGGGACTCAAAGCCAGGGCCCTGCACATGCCAGGTAAGCGCTTTCATCACTGAGCTACACCCCCCAGCCCTCTTACAGAGACATTCTGAGGATTATAAGATTTTTTGCAATGTTCTATTGTGTTTCCAGACTTTAATACAGTCAATTATACCAACATTATGTGCAACTGTCAATGAAAAGTGTTTCATTGCATAGTAACATATCTGAACAATGTACCTGGAAATCGATAGAAGGGCTCAGTAGTTATCCATACTTGGAAAGAATCATCCTCAGCCTCCGTGGTCATGAGCGTCTTAGTAATTCCTCCATGAATTCCAGGCCAAGGTGACAATGTTGCGGTAATACCCAAGCAACCTGCATTCAACAATGGACTGATGTTTATGTCTTACAACCATGTTGCTGTCTTTAAAATGTCATTTAAAGACTTTGCTTAGAGCATATGGTTTTTCTAGTGTGAGAAAAGGTATATTTTTAAAATCCAATGAACTGCTACTGGTGCAAGCTGGTGACTTGAAATCAAGTTCAAAATGACTGTATTCTGCCACTCCTAGTCCTGAACCAAAGTTGAAACTCGAGGACAGCCTTGTAGAAGTATAGAGCGTGCACCATCTAATGGTAGGAACAGTAGCTTAACTTGTTTTGCCCGGGGTGAATCAGAACTGACTACCTATGTTTATCCATGATTACAAAGAAAGACATGCATCGTCTCATGAGTGCTGGAGGTGGTACATTCAATGACATCTACTACCAAAATACTAAGTCATCACTCTCTCTACATGAAACTTAGTAAGTACTACCTAAATAAAATGCAAGAAACTACCCTTAATGATTTGTCACATAAGTATCATTTCCTTCTGAGGACATTCTAATATCCTTAGAAATCTGAATCAGACAAATATAGCTACAAAATATTGAGTGCAACAAATATAAGATATGGCATATATACCATGCTTTCAACTGTATGATAAAACTATGACTTAGGCTGGCTTAGCTAGCAGTGTCTGGGGGAAGATGACACTCAGGATCGTTTTGTGGCATCCTGGGTCCAGCTACTTTCTGGCCACTCATTCAGCATCTCAGTGTTAGCTTTACCCTAAATTTGGCTTCTTTCAAGGTGGCCTCACAGCAGTAGCCAATCATACTTTTTCCAGTAATTCCATTATTATCAATACTTATTCTACTGTGAAAACACAAAATATGGGAGTTATAAAAACTAATATTCCAAAGAAAATCAATGTGAATGCAGTAACTAAATTAAAGTTTCTCAGTCACCAAACCCAAAGGAATTACCTAAGCCCGAAGCTAAACTGCCAAATCACTCAACAGAGTGAAACATTTGATCCAAGTAGAAATAATTAGGTGTAATTGCTTTGCTATATATATGTATATAAAAATTAAATATAATTTATCATTGAATTTAATTAAGCGATGAAGAATAAGGTTTAGGGCAGTGAAAATTAATGACTAGCCTGAAATTTTGATGACCCAAGCGGAGTTTTAGTCCATTAACCCTCTCTAGCCATTAATTCCCCAGGGAAAAGGCTGTGTCAAAGTTGCTAAGGCTGTCATGAAACCAAAATCTTAAAAATAAAACCAGATCTTATTTTATTTTATAAATGGTATAATTTCTTCTCATAGCTGGGATGGCTGTCTATAGAATACTTCTAGCAAACTAATGTCCTGTGTATGCACTAGGTGTGATGAGAATCATTTCTCAACATTCCATTTGGCTTGCAATTTTCAAAAAAAATCATTATCAATATTTAAACAAAAAGTCTTCAACCACTTTTTATTTGCCTAAAACTACCCTTTAATGAAAATGAAAACCAGCCTATAACTAAAAATTGAAATTTAACTGTCTCTGTTTGTCACTTCTTTAGTATTATTAATACTAATCATGAAATTCTAAGACCATTGAGCTGCATCCTTAAGAATCCGAAGAGATGTCTTCAGAACTATAAATAAATAAATACTTACATACATGCAAGGGAGCAGCTTCCCTGGAAATTTGGCATGTTCTCCATGAGGCCATCAGCAGGAACTAGCTTGAGGTTTAAAATTCACAGGTCATCAGAGATTGACTAGAGATGCCTAAATAAAAATGGAAAATAGGGATCAGAGGAAGAATGCTCCCCATCAACATGATGTTCCTAGGTCAACAAGAGGGCCAGAAGGGACGCAGCAGTGAAGTCGCAGTGGGAGCAGCGCCCCCTACCCCTTCTACATCGATATGCCACATACTAGCTGTACTGACATGTGAATCTGTTCTAGCCCCACAGAGACAGTCCAACATTCTGTAACGCAAGAGAAGGTTCACAATGACAGGAGGTAGTCTTCACAACAAAATGAGAATGAAAAATCAATTTCTTTTTTATTGAAATTATGCTCTTTTAATTGAAAGTCATAATTTGAACAACGCTGAACATGAAGAAGGCAGCAGTGACTTAAAAGCACGCGAATCAAAAAGTATACAATGATCAAGAGAAATTCAAATGCATCCTGACTTCGTTGAAGGGCACATAATTCAGAAATTTAAAAATTGGATTATGTATGCAATTTTAACTATCTTCTTGGAAAAATCAATTTCTAAATGGTACAGCCTCCCTCCTTTCCTCTACCACTTCTAAGGAGGGATCTTTGCTGTCTATACAGGCCTGGCCTCTGGTTGTATAAACTAAAAAAGACATGAGGCAGAGAACTGGAGGTAGCACCTAGAAAGTAGGTGGGTGTTATTAGCAAAACTACAAAATGATGAGAATTAGTATGTGCTTTTTATAATAACTCTGCATGTAAATGGTCATACTTCAACCTAAAGACACAGACTGGAAGACTGGATCAAAAAATGAGACCCAACTACTTGCTACCTGCTAGAAAAGATATACACAGACTGAAAACAAAGGATGAAAAACAACATCCCATGCTAACACAACCTGAAAGCAAGTAGGAGTAGCTATCTTCATATCTGACAAAGCAGACATCAAGACAAAATTAGTCAGTTAAGACAAAGAAGGCCACTACATGTTGGTAAAAGGACAACCTGCTAAGAAGATTTCACAATAATAAATGTATATGCTCAAATATTGGTCGACAAATGTCCATTCACCCCAGGTTGGGCACAATCTGGAAGAAGTCCAGCACTGTGAACTGAGGAGCTTGCCGGGCCTGGCTACCCAGAGGAGTGTGGGTGAAGAACCACTTACGAGAGCACGGGCAATGCCCACCCTGGCACAGATGGCGATCCGCCCACGGAAACTGCCCACTGCCTCCTGGGACCGGCCCACCTGGGCCGATCCAGGTCTCTGGGGTCTGGCCTTCCTGGGTGGCTGCTCTCCCTGCTGCTGATCCCAGGTATTTGCAAGGACTCGTTATATAATCATCCATTACTTAGCCATACAATGCAGAGGTTGAGCTTTGAGCTACATGGTGGATGAAGCCTGAAAACATTATGCTAATTACACGAAAATACAGAAAGCTACATATTCTACGATTGCATTTTCTTTCTTTCTTTTCTTCTTTCTTTCCTTTTTCCTCTATTCCTTTCTATTTCTAATGAACTAATATATGTTTATGGTGCAGGGCTTGGAAAATACAGGGTAGTAAAGAGAAGGGAAATTATCCACAGCCCTCCCCCGGGCCTTCATCCCAATCCCTTTCATGTGCTTAGTTCACCATCCTTAATCTTTCTCTCAAATTTCAAAATGCTCTGAAAACTGGAAGTTTGGCCCCGGAATCATTTCAGCAACAATATCCGACTTACCCCACCTTTGAGAATGGTCACGCTCTCAGGAGCAGTGCGTGACAAACACAACGGGGAGGGCACTGCTTTCCTGGAAGCTGGGACATTTTCCTTTCTGAAACATATCTGGCCTTATGGGTTTTGAGTAAGAAATCATACATTTACCAATATTAAAGATCTTATATGTGCATACATTTAACATATATCTTGTATCCACTTTTAACAGTATGTCATATACTCCCAGCACATATTTCTGGAAGAGTTTTACATGCCACCGTGCCCTTCACGATGACTCAACCCAATTCACTCAACCACCACTCTTTTCTATATTTAGGACATGCTTGAATTTCTATTACTCTTTAATAGTACTAGATTAAGCATCCTTCATATAAATCTGTATGTTTATCTCTAAATACATTCTGAGGAGGCATTGTAATGTAGACCATTTGGACAAAGGATACATTGCAAACATTATAGCATGTATATGCAGTGTCTCCTACTGAAAGTGAGTGGTGTCCTTGCCAGCCCATCCCCCTCTCCTCCTTTGCATTTTTACTTTACTTACGGTGCTTTTGACCTAGAGAAGTCTAAAAAACTTTATCCAGTCATGTGATCTATACTGTCCCCCCGTTTTTAGACTCATATTATGAACAGTTCTCTGGCATTCTTGTGCATTCAACAGTCCATAATTACTTCAATATATACTTTTTTTCTTTTATAGCATAACCTAAAGCACTTAATATTTTAATTAGCCCAGAATTTACTGTGGAATGTAATGTAAGATAAAACTATTATCCTTCCCTAATATTAACCTGCTGTCTCAACATTGTTTACTGGCTGATCCTCTTTCTCTCCACTGATTTGAAAAATGATTCTTGTCATTTACAAAGCTATTCTACATGCTAGAGTCAAATTTGGGGACTTTATGCTCCATTGATTTGCTTATGCAGCCAGTTACACACTGATTAAATTACTGCCATTTGATAAAGTTTTTTAAAAATCTGGTAGAAGAGAGCCAAAAATGAGGAGGGAAAGGGAAAAGGGATTATATATATATATATATATATATATATATATATATATATATATACATATATATATATACATATATATACATATATATATACATATATGTATATATATATGTATATATATATATGTACCTACATATATGCATGCAAAAATACTCAAGCTAATTGTAACCATTATGTACTGCATATATATTAATAAAAATGAAGGAAAATAAAAAACCTGGTAGGGCTGGTTCCTCAATTAATATTTTTTTCCTCTTTGAGCTTTCTTGGCTATTCTTGTCTGTTATAACTCTGAATGATCTAAGCTCTCCCTCCTATCCAATTGGAAGGAAAAAATACTGTTTGACGTTCAATTAGACTTGCATTCAATTTATAGATTAATCTAGAAAATGCTGACATCTTTACAATATGGCATCTTTATACTGGGAATGTGGTTTACCTCTTCATTTATTTGAACTAACTTTTATGTCAGTAACAAGGTTTTATATTCTTCTTCAAATAGGTACTTTAAAATTATTTCTCAGTTTTATTTTTAGTGCTATAGTTAATAGATTTTTTACGTTTTATTTTATAAGAAAGCACTATTGATTTTTTATATATTCTATTTATTTTGTGACCAGTCACCTTACTGCACTGCACTCTATTACTAAGACTGATCACTTTCTAATTGATTCATTTGTGGATGTTTAGACAATTACATTGTCTTAGAGTAATGATGATTTTTGTTCCTCCTTCCTAGTAGTTGCGTCTTTTATTTACGATCCTTGTACTATGTCTGCTATATCTTCCCCAATTTGCTAAGTAACAGTGGCAGAGGCAAGCATCTCCATCTTTAGGCCTGACTCATATGGGTATGTGCATCTCCAGAGATTCACCAAGTACGAGATTGAGACTTGCAACGTGTATTTATTATCACATTAATATTCTTTTGCAACTACTTTTCAAAAGTCAAATCTAAGTGTTGATATTTCATAAATACTTGTTGGTAGTTATCAAGAAATAATCTGATAGCTTAAGGAAAAGCTTTTCACATAGTGTTAATGGTTTTTTTGGACTGTTTTGGTTTTTGCAGTGGGGCGAATGGAACCCGGGAGCTCCAGCATGCTAGGCAAACACCCTAGCTAAAGACTCAGCCCGTGATGAACGTTGTGGTCTGGATTTGAAGTGCCCTTCAAATGGCTCGTGTGTTTGGAAGATGATGGGATTGTCAGGTGCTGTACTCAGCAATGGATTCATGTGCTGGCGAGGCAGTCCAGTAACTGGATATGCTGTCAGAAGGAGGGCCTGTGTACTGGAGGGCCAGTGGGGCGTGGCCTGGAAGGGTATATTTTTGCTTCTAGCTTCTCCCCTCTCTGTCTCCTTTGCCTCTCCCTCCTTCCAACACAAGTGTGTGTGTGTGTGTGTGTGTGTGTGTGTGTTTGTGTGCGTGCATGTGCATGTCCACACACGCATGCATACACCTTCTTTGGCTACCATGCAGTACTCAGATTTCCTACACTATGCTATTTCTGCTTTGGAGCAAGTAAGTCAAAAACTGAAACTATGAGCCACAATAGATTCCTCTTCCTTCAAGTTGTGGGTGTTGGGTTCTTTGCCCCAGCAAGAGGAAAGCGACTAAGACAATGAGATTTCTTCCTACTGAATCTTTCTTATATTCACTTGTGTATTCCTACTCATTCAAACACATGACCTGCATGCTATCTTTTAAGTGTCTCATTGAGTTCTTCTTGATTGCATTTTAATTAAGATTTTTACATTTATATTAATAAGTAGGATCAACCTGCTGCTTTCTCTCTTTCATTCAGGCTATGTTGGTCAGTGTTTATCAGAATAATTACTGATAATAAAAGGAAAATATATCCCCTTTTTCCATGTTCTGGAACACAGCATAGCTGTAAAAGTATTTGAAAGTTTTATGGAGCATATCAAAAAAAAAATCATCTGAGCCCAGAGGCTTTGCTGAGTTAATACTTTCAAATAAGATTGAAATTAACTGCTCTGATCTTGATTAGTCTATTCTGGGTCTTCTACCTTCTCTGAGAACATTTTGTAAATATGTATGTTTCCATAAGCTTGTCAACCATAATGGGATTTTCTAGTATTTCACAATGATTAGATGCCATTTCCTCATTTAAAATATTTCTTCTGTATGTGCTGTGCTCATTTCTCTTCCTAATTTGTGTACTTGTGGTTTTCTGTTTATTCGTTTACTACCTCTCAGTTGTTTCTGGGCTCGGTTTCCAACTTGTCCTCCCTCGGGGAGCTGTTCCACCTCATCCAACTCCTCACAGGGCTCTCAGCTAGGCCTGCCTGCCAGGTCCCCAGGACTTCCCAGAAGAACTTATCTACGCCAAGTTTCTCACTGCAGAACTTGACCCATGCCAGAGAAATACAACCAGAAGTTTTCTTTCTCTTTTCCTACAAACACTTACTTGCTTACATCCCTCTCAACTTACCGGTAGGTCACTGGCCAATTTATCCAGTGAAAGCAGTGAGAAGAAATGAAAGACAAAGGCCACTGAGACCAGCACAGTGGAGTTCAGAAGCCCAGAGGTAAGTCCTGAATCTGATCTGTCACTATCTGGCTTTGGGATCTTTCCTCCATGACTTGGTTTCCCCATCTGCAAGGTAAAGTAGTTGGATTTCCCAGATTTTCAGCCTCATCTACCCGGAGCATTCTGTGATCACCTATTATCCAATTTTCCAGATAAAATAATAGTAGCTGAGACAAGATTAATATTGCCAGTTTGTCTGTCTAACAGTCTCATTTTCACAGCTATCTTTGAGAGTTGTATCCCCAAACAGCAGGAACCCTTTTAATACTGTTAAAACTTATTTGGCAATAGATTTCTTAACAAAACTCTCCATGTCCTCCAGTGTTAAAATCTAATCTACTTTTTTCCAGTCTCCTGGTGAAGCAACCAGTAGAAGCTTGAACAATTGTTTGGAAAAAAAACTAAAGTAGTAACAAGAAAAGGAAATTATCAAATTGCCAAGCAAAGTGTAACAACATAGAAGGTAGCAGCACAAGTCTGACTTTTTGTTATTTGTTTAGTGCCATGGCTATAAATTCTTCCAAAGGTGATCTTGAATTTCTTAATTCCGTTCTTAAACCATTGTTCTTAAATATGTCAATGCAAAAACATTACTTTTGCCTTAAAGAGAATGAGATACTTTATTATGAAACCAAACATGAGTGATCTAGGACAGGCACGTGAACTTCAGTTTCCCCAACTGGCACATTTCAACCAGTAGCAGTTCCATATGGTATTCATAGTTAAAGAACAGAAGAAAGTCATAAACTAGAGCACTTCAAAAAACATTCATGGGAGCATTAATCAGCAGGTCATGCTGAAGCAGGGAAATTTCTGCTTTAGATCTCAGATGTTATCTAAGGTCATTCTTAGCTCTCCGGTTGGCGGGAAGCTAGGGCTTCTGCTTTTACATCTTAAAAAGATTACTTAGTAATTACAGAAATGTTACATGTCAGAGGATTTATCACAGGATGTTAAGTTACATACAGGAGGACAATACATGCAGCCATGAAAAAGGTCCAGGATGGCCCACAACAGTCTCCTATACAAAGCATCCAGTCTCTCCACAGGTTCTCCAGAATCCAGTTCGCTAACCACAGTAGTCTCATTGTGAGAGAGGCTATTTTCAGGGAACTTCGGTTCTCAGGGAGAAGCATTATTTGGAGAGAATATGTGAGTTGCTAACCATAGCAGAACTCCCTTCCTCAACCATTGTACTCCTTCTAAGGTAACCCTCTGCCCTAGCTCCATATGGCTCCTGCTATGAACCTACGATCACAGCAACAGTTATTTGATTGGGCCAGAGTTTAGCAAAGTTAAGCCAACGAGTATCATTCCTAGATATTTGGGCTTGGAGCTAAGGGAGTAAGGAAAGTTCCCTCAATATGCTGAATATGTTGATCATGTCATTTATAAAGGTAATAAAACATATGGGGGATGGCATGAGTGCTACACACGGTAAAGAACAGTGTATAGCAATAGAGGGGAAAAAAAAGCATATATTCACAGACAGAAGTGGAGGCACAGAAGCAGCAGAGTGAAGACCTCAGAAGAATAGATCCAACAGAGATTTGTTGACCTTAAGGCTGTGAGAGGAACCACAGTTATACAACTCAGAAGGCTCATGTGTTCCAGCAAATCCCACAGCACAACCACTTATATTAAAAATGGCCAATAAGCAACCACCAGTAGAACGTGGAAGCTCTTTGCATTGAGAATCAGAGTTTAGATAGAAGAAGCAACTATCTGGATTCAAATGCATATAGAACATAGGAAAATAAACGAACAAAGTCTTTTTAATTATCTGAAAAGAGGGAATGACCACAGAACATGCTAATGTAACCGATGGAGCAGGAAGACATGGAGTCCCTGCACATGACTGAATCAAGTTTACATTATGTCTACGTCCATTGTATATTATGTCATCAATTCAGCTTATGTCTTATCTCATAGGGTAGGTTTAATGTTTCATAAGCAACCACTACTACAATCTTTATAAAGACCTAGATGCATGGATGAATGAACTCAGTGAGTAGAGTTAGAGAGATCAGAATTTGGAAGATTCCAAATGGCAATGCCAAGAACATTGGGATTTTCAGAGTAGGAAGGACAAAAAAGGATGAAGAGGGCCCATAATGGGGCGACTCAACCCCCAGCACCCCCAGCAAAATGTGCTGCATGCTCTGTGTCCCTGCCCTTCAGTCTCACTGGCTCAGCTCTGCTACTGCCACATCTGTGTCGGTGACTCTGCCCTGTTTCCTCGCTCTGGAACAACATTTTTCTATCTCGCACTGCTTCACCTGTTAGTCCAAATTTATTTTTTCAAAATATCCATAGTGTGATCTTTTCCCAGGCAAGCTGAGTTATTGTGAATCCTGTGATTGGCCATTGCTACAGATGGTGTGTTGTCTTCGAGTACATATTTTCATGTTTGCCTTTCCCAGATACAGCGCTTTCATCCCTGTGCTTCTGTAATCCAGCGTGTGGCCGGCACTACCTGGCTACTAATGAAAGCACAAATAAATCCCTAGGAACTCGCATTTATACTTGGATTTAACTGTACATGGGAAGGACATAGAAATTTGTACCTGCATATTCATCCTTGCTAATCTCCTATGTTTATCTATATGGTTTCTGCTAGAAATGTTAAAAAACAAAAACAAAAACCTCATTGTATTCATAGATGAGTGTGTTCCTTTGCTCGTGGATGCCCATATCACATCCTCCGTCCAAGAGGAATGAAGGGATGGCTGAGTATTTTTTTTTCTAAGTTTTACAGGCATATTTTAAGAACTAGTTATGATATCATAAAGGTGAAATTGAGAGCAAAAAGTTTTGCTGCATTTCATAGATTGCTAATCAGTTTCTTGGCCAATGTGTCAGTTAGAATGGAAGGGTCGGATCTCACAGGCAGGAAACAGATCATAGGTGTTTGTATGTCACTTTCCCCTGAGTATTCTCTAGATTTAAAATAACTGGTTCTGTTTGCTTCTCCTCCAAAGAATCGGCTATATACTCTCTTACTTGAGATGCAGCATAGTCTGGACACCCAGCCCTAGAAATGAATATGTGCTAGAGGAAATAAATTCAGCATTTCTTACTCTATCTAATTTTGAGCACATAAAGAACACATATTAACAAAACTACACTATGTTAATGTTTTATTATGGTTTGGATCTGACGATGTCCCCCAAAAGTCTCGTGTATTTAAATGTTATAGATTTTTTATGGAACCATGTGCTGTTGGGAGATTGGGGCCTAGTCTGGAGGGGTGGATGACAGGTGTGTAAATTGGATTACAGGCATGTGGATTGGATTACAGGCTTGTAGTGGGGGTTTACCACACCTTCCACACCTGGATCCAGGAGGGGCTGATCATTGAGATGAGATCTGGAAGGATGTATAAGCTGCTTCCTGACTTTCCTGGGGGACGAGTCTCAACGTGCCTTGACTTGGCTTCCTGTGTGTGATGTCGTGAGAAGCTGCCTCCACCTCTGCCTCTGCCATGTACTTCCACTGCTGCTGTCCCTGAATGGACCGTGACCTTCTGAAACTGTGAGCTAAAATAAACCTCTCCTACCCTAAATGTGTGGATGTAGGGTATTGAGTCACAGCAATGAAAAAGTAACTAAGACATATTTCCTTATTCAGGTCTGAGTAAGAGAGATGTCAAGGTCTCCTGTCCCTAGATGAGACAAACTTACTTATGTGGCTTTGATCACAGGCATGGCACAAGTAGGGAAGAGCTAGCAACAACACAGTGTTTTCAGCCAGCCTGTTACAAGACAGAGGTTGGCCTGCCTGCCGCACACTCTGGAGCCCCCAGGTCTTTAAAAAATATCAAAAGCAAGTTGATCAGCAAGTCTATATGTTATACCACTTGTATAACAGGCACCAGAGTATGTATTATCCACAAAGTCACATTATTAAATAAAAGTCTCCTGACCCTTGAAATTGTAGATCTCAGACAAGCTCTCCAGATTCTTATTTGCTAGTAGACTACATTATTCCTTTAACAGAGATCCAACGGCAGGTAAAAAACATGTTTGTTCCAACAAGAACAAGTAGCTCTTTCCCACTCTGTAGACTATTAGGTTACTATCGCTGAATCCTGATCATCCTCAACAGGTGGCAACACTGAGGAAACAACTTTTTCTAAGTGCGAGCTCAGGTATGTAACATTAAGAAAGGCAAAAAAGGCTCCAAAACAATCCTACGTGATCCTGTTCTCGGAGTCTCACCTTCCCTTACCTACACTATCCTGCCCTACCTGCCAGTCATGTGCCTGTGTGTATACACTCTCTCTCTCTCACTGATTTTTTTTTTCATTGAAGAATGCCTTGGCACTACTAGATATTAAAGAAATATGAGAAAGGAGAAGAATATTCTTCAGCATCATTTTCAAATTCTTGCTTTCATTTTAGCAGCCAACATAGTATTTATATTTATACAGTTGTTTGTTACACAATTTATACAATTGTGTAATACTCTTGCATTTTCCCTCAAATGAAATTTCAGCTTATGAACTGGTTGCCTTGTATCTTTGTGAGTTCTATTTTTAAGGAAGCAAATTCAATAATGAATGATTCATTCAACTATAATGTACAAACTAAATAACAAAAACATATTTTTCATGTGCTTTTTTGCTAGAAGCACTATTATTAATAATATGCTGTCATCATCACCAATATATTTTGCTTGGCAAGGAATTGAAGACTTACCTTCCAAAAATCACAGTTTGGGAGAACACAGATTTTTTTTGTTTTTACAACAGGGTCTAATTCTCTAGTCCCAGCTAGTCCTGAACTCACTATGGAGCTCAGGCTGGCTTCTAACTCCCAGCAATCCTTCTGCCTCAGCCTCCAGAGTTCTGAGATTGCAGGTGTGCTGTGCCATGCCCAGATTATGTGGTGCTGTGGAATCCTACTCAGGGGCTTGGGCTTGCAAGGCAAGCTGTTCCTCCAGTCCCCATACATATTTTTTTTAATGAAATAGCAGTTATGGGAGGAGACAGTGAAGCCAACTCACTGCAGACCTGTAATATACTGACATGTGGCATGACGCTTCCAGACCTGATAATACCTATCCTCACCCAGTAAGAACAAGCTTGCAGAACTGTATCCAGTGAAACATTAACTCCAGCAGGGCTATTTCCTCCTCTGGAGAGACTTTTATCAAATGAGTGTTTCTATCCCTCTCATTTTACCATATCTAGGAGACACAGCTCAAGGAGCAAGTGACGGTGTGTACTACCCACTCTCAGTGACCTTAGAGAGTCATTCTCTGCAAGCATGTAATTTTTCAAACAAAACATTACAGATCAGTGTTCTTTGGAATCAATGACTTGAGTACTAATGGATACAGTGTAAGTAGACTGGAGATTGTCTATATTCACTGAAGTTAAGATCACATATCAATTAGAAGAAGCAGACACTGGCATTACTGACCTGGATAATTCTTCCTCGTGGGTATCTATGTTTAGCAGCATCTCTGGATGTGACCTATCAGAGGCCAGCAGGATCTTGTTCTCCCAAGCTGTAACAACCACCAGTGTCTCCAGACATTGCTAAACTCCCCCAGGGTGGCACAAAATTATCTTTAGTTGGGAGCAATTGACAGTTCAAGAACCAAACTTCTAAAGGTGATCTCCACTTAAAAACAGCAACAGAAGACAGAATCAAAACCTTTATGCTCCTAGTGAACCACCACCACGAGATCTTAAACCTACAAGCAGCAAAAGCTGCCCCCTTGGAAGCGTGAGAAGGAGCTCAGGTCTTAAACGGCATTAAATCCTCTCTGCAACTTTAGGGCCACAGGACTAATGATGGAAACTGGAGATTGCTGAGCCCTCCCCCTGCCCCTCAGCAATGGAAGGTCTGTACTTTTCAGACAGTATTTGTAAGCACTTTAAAAAAAATGAGACATGCCCAGTGTTAAGGGCAAACAGCAAAAGCTCATACTAAGTGCCAGACCTGCAGGCTAGACGTCTCTCCTTTTATCGTCACTTCTCATGGAGGCATAGAGGTTAACAACTGACCCAACTCACACATCTGTGAGCACTTCATCAAAAAGGACGTGGACAGAATGCGCGTGTTAAAAAAAAAAAAAAAACAGTCACTCTGCGATCACTAGGAGATGAAGGAGGATTTCTGAAATGTTTCAAAACAGCCATCTTTCTCCTAAAGATTCCATGGCTCTTGGTTGAATGCCTTCTAAGGACTGGACTGTACAATGCTCAGAGGGACTGGGGCCAGCCAGCCGGATCCTACTGTCCTGTGCCTGAACAATGCCACTTTGCAGGATACGTAGAGGCCAGCTAGAAGGAGGCTTCCTACCAGCCTCCACCTGCTAATCGTGACTCAATCAAAACAGAGCTTTGGGAGAAGAGCTGTACCCGCGATGGGCAGTGGGATGACGCCCAGCCCCTTGCCATACATCTCCACTCCTTTGCCTGGCCCATACCAGTTGGCACAAACCACTTCCAGGTGCTAGGAGCTTGGCCTTAGGCCCCAAGATCAGAGCAGCTGCTGTTTTGGGTTGTTTTTGCTTCAGTTCTTGACATCACCTTGGCCAGGAGACTGATCTACTTCTCTCCTGCCCTCCCACAGACAGGTCAGATAATGAATGGCCACATGATGGCAGGTCCCCATCGAACTCTTGCAACCTTCCTGTAGGGGCCTCTCCCCAACTTCTGGGAAGAAGGAGAAAAAGAAACTCATAACAGCATGGAACTATCATGAGATAAAGCTACAGCTTTGCTCCTCATTCACTGTGTGAACTTGGGCAAGCACTTTACCTCTCAGAAGCTCAATTTTTTTTCATCTATAAACTTGGGCCAAGGATACTTCCCTCTCAGGACTGAGCAAAGCAAGCAGTGATAGCTACCAGGCTGCACACCAGTAGGTACTTAACATGCCACTGGCAGAGACAGACAGTAACAAGCACCCTCTCTGCTGTCACCACTGGTGGAGCACTCATCTGGAGCAGTGTTTTCCAGCAATGCTTGAGGATTTTCCTTATTCTGTCTCCAGCCAGACCTGGACTTTTTCCCCCGAAGAATTTTTTAAAAATTGAGCTTGAGATTGATCCAATGCGATACAGTGAGCCAAAGGTTACTATCCACCTACTAATGGAGCACAGGGACTTTATCTATTAGAATTGGCTCTGACCCAATCATGGCTGACTCAGAAGAGTTCACAAAAGGCTTTGGAAAGACCACAGAAGAGGCACGGCTAGTGTAGTTCACAGGGTGGGGATCAATGTTCACAGCATGATGCTCTGCCAACCTGCAATCCAACATATCACCCACAACCACAGAAAAGACGTGATTGTCAGCACCAGACACTGGGAAGCTGCAGGCACCACTATCAATGATCCCACAATAACCAATTTATATCTTCAAATATGAAAAAATGTATGACAAGTAATTACTAATGACCTGATTCACCACTTTCATCATCACCTTTCTCCATATTTATTTTTGCTACTAAAATGACTGATGTATTTAAAAAATGACTTTAACCTCTTTATACGCCTCAAACTCAAATGTGCACAAATTACTTATTCAGAGACAGAAGTGAAAGGTAAAAACATCGTTATTCTACAATGAAAGAGTTCAGCTATTGGCTTCTGACCAAAATACAAGAAATCATATTAAAATAAAAAGCATGCCCACCATATGGGAGGAAAGACAGTTCTCTGAACCCGGGGAGACCATTTTTTAAGGTCAATCTGTCTCCCAGGTGGCCACAGGACCTTAAACTCACACTACTGTATAGACTTCTTTAGTGAAAAGGTTGTGGCCAGGAGGCCTTATTTAAAACAGCTTAGGTGTATTTGGATACACAGACCTTTACTTTTAACCAGCCCTTTGTTAACTGGTTCATAATGTCTGCAAATTTGCAGGCGTTTCTTCAGCTCTACAAGATCAGCCAAGGTCATGTTGAGGTTCTAACAGAACGGCCTGGAAGGCCAGGCTTTCAAACGCAAAGCTGTGTCCTCAGGGGAAGTGTCCTCACACAGCATAAATCAGGACAGCCAGTGTTTACTTTCTAGATATTTATTTCCCAAATAATAAAAGCAAGATAATCAAATTATGTAAAATATGGGAAAACTGGAAAATAATCACATTACAGAAAATGTGGTTAACTTTTTTGGGTACATTTTCTTCACACTGGAGTGTTTTATATACAGACTTAGGCCACCTTGTAAAATATGACAACTGTCATTCTTCTCTGTGAAGAATTTTTCTCAGGTGGTTATGGTTGTTTGGCTTTTTTAAAAAAACAATCTGAAATTCATGGTTTTACATCAAGAAACAGATTGATCTTATCATGTGATTTACGGTCACTTCTTAGTCAATCACTACTCTTTGTGAAATTGGATATTCAATAATGTTTCTTACCAAGTTAACAGATGGTTAGACAAATAGAGGAGGAGGAATAGGAGGGAAGAATGGGGAAAGTAAAGGAGATAAGAATGTCATACCACTTGAGATATGTAGGAGGTGACTGGTGTTCAAATCACTCATTCGTTCATTTCTTCAGCAAGCGGTGTCTGAGTACGGCCCATGCAGTGGCATGATCCAGGCACTGGGGACGGGATAGAGAAAATCAAACACAGCCCTGTTCTCGTGGAACTTAAAGGGTAGAGGAGGAAGTGTTTTGGCATCGGGTCTTATTTTGAAGCAAATTACAAGTCAAATGAGCAAACCCAAGATGGCCAATTTTCGATTAAATATATATAATTATATTTACAACTTCAAAGTTCCTCTACTGAGTATCTTTAAGGGTGGTATCATGACTCCAACTGTTGCTTAATTCAGATGTATGCAAAGTGGGGGTTTTTGAACTTCTAAGTCTTATGGTCTTTCTGAAGAACTTCTCTAACTCTTCCACTTCATGTATAAATCCTTAGACAACAAAAGGTGGGGGAGGGCTGACTACAGATCACTTCCTTCTTCCTCAGGTAACATCTTCCTGAGAAGTGTCTGAAATAGAGCACTTTTCCACATAGACTCCTGTGCTCCCCTATGGAGGACTTTGGGGTTGGCAGCACTGAGGGTCATGTCCCTTTCAGAGCATCATGTGAACCATCTTCCTCTCATTGTTCGTCCCCTAAAGCCTAGGGCAAGAAATAGGAGAAGCAGCCACTGGAGAACACACCCTCCCCATCTATATATATATATGGATGGGCTCATTCCTTTCTTTCTTAGTTACTTCCCTGGAAATGATTTCATGCACCACAAGTTTTGGGGACACCAGGAGAAGACTGTGAAATGACTTTGGTGTTTTCAAACCCATTGTGTTCCTGAAAAAACGCAAACCAATTACGGCCCATCCAACTCCCCCAGATAACCCGGCTTTGCCACTTACTATGTAACTTGGACAAGAAGCGCCATCTCTTTTGGCTTCCTCCTCATCAAATGGGTACACAGCTACCAGATTAGCTGCTGTGAATATTAAACAAACTGATGTATGTAGAAAGCTTGGGATAGTTTTTGCCCATATTAAGAACTGTCTAATTATTAACATTTGTTTTGGTGCTAATTGAGCTACTCATTCCTGCACCTTCTGGAAGGCTGAAGTCCAGTTCCACTTACAAGGTGACAGCAAAGGCCCCCAAGGTGCCTTTTTATCCATGATCCATGACTTAAGGAGGAGAATACCTTTCTCAAGCAACCACACAGGGAAAATGGGAATCTCAGTTGTTCTATAATGGAGCATTACTCTGGGTAGCTACTTCATTTTTCAAAGTGCTCTGACATTCTCAGTTAAAGAAGCAAGTCAAAGGCATCTCAGAAATATTTCAGAAAGGAAAGAGCAACATTTCAGAAAGGAAAGCATTCATAAGACTGTCACTCTTGGGAAATCAAACACCGCTGCTATGACAAATAACTGCTACTGAGTTCAAAGGATTTTTATAAAGGGTATGATCTAAACGCCACAGTTGCCAACTTCATAAAAAAATGTAAAAGCTAAGTCACACTGTCTCTTAAAAAGCATTTAGTCAAAATGTCAGCCAGTTCAAAAGTAGAACAAATTGCACAATAAACTAGTTGTCTTAAAAACAAAATGAAGTAACTGTGACTGCCGAGCTGACTGAACTCCCATCAATCGACCTACCACACAATTCCAGACTAATCTCCTCGAAGCACTGCTCTGTTCCTGTCACATCCCTGCTCAAAAAACGTTTGCTAGCTCCCGACGGCCAGCTACTTTAAAACCAAACTCTTCTCACCGGCTTTCCTAGCCCTGCAGTTTGGCTCCTCCAGATTGCCCGGTTCACAAGTGTGCTCCCATCTCCCATCTACCACCATCGAGCAAGCAGCCATCTTTATTTTCTGTATGACATCTCATCCTCCTCAGGAATTCTCTCCCTGCTACATTGCCATTTCTCTCGCTCTGATTTACACACCCTCTTTCAAAAGGCCCAGTCTCTTTTCAGCTCTGCTCTGGCTGGTTTGGTTGGTGGGGAGAGGGGAGATGGACAGGGTCATCTTTTAGTGAGGAGGACAGGTTGCCCTCCCACCACCCTGTGTCCCAGTCGCAGGCCGGGTGCCTGGAACGTGTCCTCTGAGCATTCACAAATACCACCGACCTGCAGGAACACTGGGCTCCATCCGGCCTGCGCACCTGGCCCCAGTCTTTGTCTCCCACAGCATAGCTCCCTCGCCTTGGAGCTTCTGGGTTTGAACCTCTGGTCTCTGCTGAGTGCCCGCCTCCTCCACATGCCCCGAACATTTCTCCTTGCTCAGCTTGAGGCACATCCATGGTGGACAAGAGAGGGAGCGGGAAGCAGGGCACCTGCACTTGGCCGGCAGATGTGGTGTCATTAAGGCAGAGAATGACTTCTTTGAGCCTGTCTTAAAGGAACGTTGTCTTAAAAATTATTTTTTCCCTTGTAGTCCAGAGAATTAAAGCAATATTGAGAATTATTTATTACTGAACTGCTAATAAGTGATGGAATTTAGGTGGCTGTCATTTGCCCACTGGGAACATATGACGTTTGTTGATTTTATTTTCTCTGGATAAATTTTTCTTTTACTTTGTTGCAAAGAAAGTACATCCTAAATTAGAGAGTTGTATGAAGATTCCAGCTGCCCTGAGGAGATCCCACCTGTGACTTCTAAGTGAAATATCTGGACAGTTGAGACAAGCCTGGACCCCGGGTAGCCAATCTCCTCGGTCACAAATTTACACTTGTTAAAACAACCCACCATAGCGGCTGCATTTTGATGCCAAATGAAAGGGCCAATCAAAAAAAAAAAAAAAAACAGATAGAGCACATTAGCTTCCTTTGGGCAAGCAAATTAGCCTATTATGAGTTGCCCTATCTCTATTGGGAGCCCTTAGTTTTCTCAGGAGAGAGCAATTATATCAAGAAAACTGTTATTCTCAGGTGTTCAGCCTCTAGTTGCTAATTCAAAAATCAGATTCTCTGCAGTCCTTCTCTGACGTCTAGACAGAAATCGCTCTGCTTGTTTTGCATCAATAATCCAACACTTTCCTAACAGACACATCACGGGGGTATTGACAACAGTGACAGAAGTCTTTACCCAGTAATTCAGCATCTATTATTTCATTACTATAACACGATACCTTTTGTAATTTATAGAGGAGGTTATCTTCAAATTCTTCCATCTTTTGCTTATTAAAAATAACATCCTCCAAGAGTTTAACCCTCTCAGACTCTAACTCCTGCTATTAAGAAACAAAAAATACCATTAGAACTGTAATTACCAGTGATTATGGTGAAACCAACTTACTGGGGTGTATTATCAATTTAAAAGGCTTAAATCAAAGTGCCTTTCAAATGGCTGAAAAATTACTATAATTAGTCAAATATATCTGCATTTTTGTTTCTCTGGATGATTTTTAAAAAATTATATCCACTACCATTAAGACTCCCCAGTACTTACCCAGGCATGCTCATAAGAGCCCTGCTAAAATAACTTTACTCAATTACCCCCTGCTCTTTGGCCACCTTCGCTTATTACTAGTGTCCCATTCTCTTGGCCCTCTTCTCATCTTGCCTCTGAAAAAACAATAACTTCATCCACAGTAGAAAGTGGAAGAAACAAAGGCATATACATGCCAAGAGACTGAGGGGGACCCGGGCCAAAAGCGGGCTCCGGGCTGGAGTCCCACCTACAGGAACACCAAGTCTGAGGTGGCAAAGCTCGTCACTGACATGCACACATTGCCCATTGCATTTGACCTGCTTCTACTACAGGAAGTAAATAGAGGGCTTGAGGGTCTTATTACACTTTGAAAAAATGTTAGGCTTTTGGAGGTTTGCAAGACTAGTGCAATGCACTACCAAATACTCTTTACCTAGATTCACCCAATAACTTTTTTGTTTTATTGCTCTCTTTATAAAACTCATTATTGGTTTACTATCTTTCTTGCTGACTCATGTGCTAATGTTGTGACACTTTATTCCTATCTACTTTAGCAAATCTTCTAAGAACCAGGAGATTACATAACCACAGCCTAATACTTATTTTTTCCCATTTTATTGATATATATATATATATATATATATATATATATATATATAT
>PVKB01001884.1:167506-318186 GCA_004027205.1 Ctenodactylus gundi | reverse complement strand
GCAACCCCCCTGCCTCAGACTCCTGAGTGCAGGAATTACAGGCGTGCGCCACCATGCCCAGCTTTATGTGGTGCTGGGGAATTGAATCTAGAGCATTACGCTTGCTAGGTGAGAGCTTTAACCGCTGTGCTATTCCTCCAGCCCTCGTAGCCCTGTATTTAAAATCAGAAAATTTAACACTTATACAACACTCTTACTAAAATATGTAAATAAAAATATGTAAATTCCAATCATCTCAGTAACATTCTATAGAGCAACTTATTTTCTGGCCTCATGCAGAATCATTCACTGTATCTAGAACTACTTTAAAGGTACCTTAGAACTACTGCTCAACTGAGAACATTTCTTCAAAAGTCACCTCAGAAAACCTACAACTTTTAGATATCTTCGGGAGCCATCTAGTTCATAAAAAGCCACAACATAGCACTGACCTGGACATCTGCCATGGCTTGCAGCACATACACTCCTCTGCCCGGAAAGTGTGCTCCTCCAGGTCCTGGGCACCAACGAGGCACGAACTTGTCTAGTCATTTCTTTTTTATTTTTTAATTTAAGTTCTTGACAGCACTTATTTTCAGGCTTAAAAGAGAAGGGTCTCAACCCAATAAATACTTATCAAATTGAAATGTGCTGAATTCAGTTCCAAATCCTTTATTTTGCATCTGAGGAAACTGAGAGCCCAGAAATATGAGTAACAGCCCAGTAAAATGCACACATCTAGACACTGGCAGAGACCAGCTGACTCTCCTGGTCTTCCAACTTCAAGACCAGTGTGACTGCTGTTGTATTAGCAAGAGCGTCATGTTTGCTGGGGTGACGAGTCAGGCTGCATTTGCTGGGAATCAGCTAATGAGTCACTGTCATTAAAACGATCATCTTTTATGGCATTACAGAAATAGACAAGAGAAAAAAATACGGTGAATGAGGCTGCTGAGTGTCTCCCAACAGCAAAGTAGGCTTGTCAAAACACGACAGGATGTCCTCACTCACCATATTACCAGATCTGGCATCAGGTGACTTCTGGCTCTTCCCCAAAGTCAAAATGACCATGGAAGATTTTAAGTTGATTCAGGACATCACTCCATGACAGCACAACTAAATACACTTGCAAAATTAGACTTCTAGGACTGCTGCCATCAGGGGTAAAATGATGGGAGACGTGTATCCACAGCAAGAGGAATACCTTATGGGAGATAGTAAGTGTGTGTCTTTTACCATAATGCATTTTTAAGTTTTAAACATTTACCATGTGCTTTGGTCTCTCCTTGTGCATGGACGAAATAAAATCACATTGGCTTCCTTTTCACTGATATGGAAAAACCAGTGTCATGGCACACTCAGCACTTTTTACAACATGACCTAGAAAAAGGTTATCCAGGAGGTCTGGCAAGGTAGAAAGCCCAGGTGCTGTTATAGCACCCTCACTCTCTCTGGTCTCCAATTGTTTATATGTAAAAACAAGGGTGGGCAACAGCAGAACTGTGTAGAGGGTTCACATCAGGATGCCCTGCTCCTGTGTACTACGCGTGCACGTGGTGTGCTCCACCAAAGTTGGGAACAGCATCTCAGCACATCTTAAGGAAGGTTGGAAGAACATGTGCAGGGTGCTTTGGGGACCTGTAGGTGGTGCAACCTCATGGGGAAGCTGGACCACCAAGAAATCATCTCAAAATAAAACAACAGCACCAGAGAGATTGCAGAGGACTCACCGTCAACGGCCTACATGGGGTGGTCCTGATGGGTAGGAGAAGCAGTGAGTTACGGGCCCAGGGCTCTCACCTTGGCAGCAGAGGAAACAGATTCCTTTCTGGACTGCAAAGCCCCCAGTTACCTGGAAACTAAGACCAAACAACTCTCACAGCAGAAACTTCCTTTTCACTCCTCCAGACCAGATTCCTGAGCCTGCTCCCAAGGTGCACTACCTGCATGAACACCGGTGGGTTTTTTCTTACCATTACACTTAAGCAAGAGTCTGCACCATTTCATTTTCCCTTTGTGAATGCCTCTCTTCTGGGTTTGTGACTTTTTCTGTGTCCCCTGTCACTCTCTGCCACACCTTTTCTCCCCCACCCATTTTATGCCTCTCTGCTCTTATTATCTCTGACCTTACCCTTCCTTTCAATCTGGATTATCTGTAATTAATTAATTTGATTATATTCAAGCAAATATAAATGTTCTCAAATTTTAATGTAAGTATATTTATATATGCAAATAAAATATGTATGCAAATATTTGTGCATAAATTTAAGCACTGCCTTAAACATTAGTTTACTTTTGTAGCTCTCAGAATTTCCAACCTTAAGTTGTTCTTTGTTTCATTCGATCCGGATTATAACTAATTTACCTGTTTTAGTGAAAACTTCAACTCACTAAAATAAAACTATGACTTTCTTTGTCATTACATTATTAGATTGTAGTAGGTGAAACTACTATAGTGTTAATAGATTTCAGGATAATTTACTTATGAGACCATTGCTTTACTGAATTTTTCAAGCATCCCCAAGATAATCTACAGGAGTATACATCCATGAATAAAAATACTTAAAGGTTTAAAGAGAAATAGAAATTGGTGTGTGATGTGGTATGTGGCTTGTGTATTTGTTTGTGTGCATGTGTAGAGAAGGGAGATATGTGTTTTCTTGCAGAAATTGACACTGCAAATAGAATAGTTCTTGATGTCAGCAAGGGTAAATATGATTTGCTTAATTTGTTTCTTCATCATTTACTCATCCATTTCTCAGTACATTTCAAATGTTTGTTATAATGTGTCATCAGCAGAAGCTCTTTACCTTCAGGGATGATCACCTGGTTTTCTATTGGTATTACTCTCCTTAGTAACAAATTCTCAAGTCCTTTCATCATAATGGCAAAAACAAGGACTGGTGTCTTAGCGTTGATCTCTGGGGAAAGGCAGTGTTTGGTAACTTTGTGTTCATGTAAAGTTTAAGTGTATTCATAATACCACATGCCTTGTCACTAACTTTCACCTACAAATGTCGAGTGTAAAAGCAACTTAAAGGACAGACAAGGAATTCAGGGTCAGTTTAGGAAAGAATTTATCAAAGGTCAGGGCTATGAAGCTTCAATGAATTGGGAAGGAGAGGTGTGAAATTTTAATCACTGATCTTATATAATAAACCCTGTCCAATTTAGGATTATTCAGGTTTTTGGGCCTACTTGAAGATGTTTTTAGCCATGATACCAAGCAAATCAAATAAAAAAGTATCCAAAACAAAAAGTGACTAAGAGAAAAATCAGAAGCATCTGAGATTTGACATTAAATTTTTAGTGCTTATCACTTTCATCAATTTCTCCTATTAGGAGGAGCTACTTCCCACTTGTGGAAATAACTTCCTATTGTAAAACTCTACTGTTTGTATATTTTTAGGAGGCATTGTTTTTCTTGAATTCTATAGTCATATTTTAAACATAGTTGACAATAGGGGTTAACGTAATTTTCAAAGAAAAAATGCTATTTTTCAGTAAGATAACATTTACCTCACGCACTATTATTTTAGAGTATATTAAAAAGTAACTGGCTTTTGTTATCTAAAAACTATATCTTTTTTTTTTAATCTGGATCTCATTCTATAGGCCAAGTTGGTTCCGAACTCATTATGTAGCCCAGGCTGGACTCAAATACCAATCCTCCTGTCTGAGCCTCCCAAGTACTGGGATTATAGGTGTGTGTCAACATGCCCAGTTTATGTGGTGCTGGAGAACTGAACCCAGGGCCTTGAGCTTGCCAGTCCATTTCTTTACCCTTTAAGCTACGCCTCCACACCCACACATTTTTGAATGACTTAAATCTCTAACTAGTCCTAATCTTAGGTGTGATGGAGAAGGCACTATCACATCCTCTGGCACTATGCTTTCGCACTGCAGGTAAAAATCTGGGGTCTCTCAAAAGATCTTTGGGAATGGAGAGTCTAAAACCTCCTCTAGCATGTTAAATAAAGCATATTAAATAATCCAGATATAAAAATACAACTACTGTATGTGATCTCACTTATACGTGGTGTCTTAACAAAGGTTGAGCTCTTAGAAGCAGAGACTCCAGCAGTGATTATACCTGGGACCAGGTGGAAAGAGGGTGGTGTTGGTCAAAGGTATGAACTTTCACTTGTAAGATGAACGAGTTCTGAGTACCTAAACAGAAGCAGAGGGTGATGGATGTATGAATTAACTTGACTGTGGTTGTCATTACACAGTGTATAGTCACATCAAAGCATCACATTGTACACTTAGAATATGAAAAATCTTTACTGGTCAGTTGTTTTTGTGATGCAGTTCAAAATTGTAGATGAGTTCACAATAGCCAAACAAATCACTAAAATTTTGTTTTTCCCCTTAGTTTCCTTATCTGCAAAAGGGAAATTCTTCTTCCTAATCTCATAAGAAAACAATGTTAATTCTTTAGAACACTAATTGAGTTTTATCCCTTTTTCCTCATAAACTTGTAGAGGCTTAAGTAAATAGTGGATGCTCCATTAACCTTTGCGAAATTAATTTACAAATATGGTATATAAAAATTCACATTATGGAGGATATTTTCCCAAATAAATTTCTCTTCGTTTAATGAGAAACTCGCATGTTTACTTACTTACTGATACTCAGGAAATTAAATTGTCCAAAGTTAAAAAAAAGCAAACTCAATCAGAAATGCTACCATGTACTAAGAAATAAAACCAAGGAGCCTAAAGGTAGAGCATGGTGCCAATTAAAAAAGCAATACTTATATTGAAAACAGCTCATATTATCACCAACAATTTGGAAGAGTATTCCATGGCTTCCAGCACAGTTGATGAGTTTAGATTGAAAGTTAATAAAGAGAGAAATGAATGAAATCAATGGGTGAGTATAGACTTCATTAAAATTCTAATTTCTAGCATGGTACAATGATGCATGACTATAGTCCTAGCTAATTGGGAGGCTGAGGCAGGAGGATCACAAATTTGAGGTCAACCTTAATCAACTTAGTGAGACGCCATCTCGTAAAAAAAGGGAGGTGGGGGGGCAAAGGATATAGCACAGTGGTAGAGCACTTGACTACTCTGCGTAATATCCTGGATCATTCAATCCTTAGTACTACAAAAATGTGTATGTGTGTTAACCAGATATTCTAGATAATGAGAAGCAAATACACACACACACACACACACACACACACACACACACACACACACACACGTTACTCTTTTCCAATGAGTAAATCCAGGTTTTCTAGTTAAAAAAAAGTATATGGCTTATAAAACCAAAATTTAAAAAAGAATTGCCAATATATACATACATTCTGTTTAACACTACCAAAATATCATTGAGGTCAGACATGTATTTACTTAATATGTTATATAAATATATACATATATATATATATATATATATATATATATATATATATATATATATATATGGGTATTTGTCTTAGTTACTTATTTGTCTCTGTGACAGAGTACCCAAGACCCACAGTAAAACAGAGGACAGATTTATTTAGCTCACAATTTCAGAAGGTCTCACACAGTCCCTTCATGTGCAACCAGCAATGGTGGAATCACATGGCAGAGGCTGGAGAGCTATTCATCCCATTGTAGACAGAAGCCAAGCGAAGCAGGAGCCAAGTGAGTCTGGGGACTTAGGCAAGGCTAGCCCTCCCCCCCCGCCCCCCACCGTGTTTCTTCTTCCTTCCTTTCATTACTTCAAGACATCACTTTTACAGCCCACACCCACGGTGGGTGCCCCTCCCTCACTTCCTGGCCCACCGTCCATAACGCAATTCTGGGAGCTCTGCCTTTGGTGCTCCCACCAACATCAACAAGTTGACACAATCCCTTCAGGTCAAACCCCAAATATCTGCCCCTTCCAGCCAGGACCCACCTCCCAAAAGCACAGGGTTCCTTACAGCCAAATATATGAGGCTTTTGGGAACACTCCATATCCAAACTATAGCAGTACTGAAACATTACATGGTACTCCATTAATGTAAAAAAAGTTTATATTTTTATTTATCAGTTATAAATATAATTTTTTAAAAAAATCTATTTTTAGTAATTTCAAAATGTACAAAACATGTAACCACATAAATATATAAAATGATTATCAATTAAAAATTAAATTAGAGAAAAGCAAGGTAATAGGGAATAAAGTAATAAGTTTTTATGCCTAAAGTATTTTTTAAAAAGGAAACACTACCAGCTTGAAAATTTCTTCCAGTATATCAAACATCACTACCTGAAAAGAATCGGCTTTCACTGCTATGCTCAAAACGGTAAGTAGATGTCACCAGTGTTCTTTTCCTCCTTTCTTCTTTCATAAGACTCACCTTGGACAGGGTACCCTCTGAAATCCTTCTCCAAAACGTGATGGGAGGCTGGATCCAGCTCCTCCCTAGGATCCAGGTCCGCCAAGGACAGGCTATCTTCCCAGCATGTGCAGGAACTCTAGAGTTCAGAGCTGTCACCTGAGAATGAGGCCGTCCTTAGTCTGAGAGTGTGACGAAGAACCAGCCTATTCCTAAGTGGAAATAAAGGGCTTGTTGGGTGGGTGGCCAGGAATTTTAAGAGCAATATAGGAAAGTTTATTTACACAAATAAAGGTAATGAACAAATATTAATTTTCAAAACAGGGTAGGTCGAAACTTTGTCGAAGCTTCAGATATGCAGCGGCATCGGTGTTAGAAGCTGTGCTGTCAGGCCCCAACTCCACTGGGTCTCTGCTGAGTTCCTGTCCCTACGAGCTTGAAGAATAAGCTGCGGAAGACTGGGAAGCAGGCTGTGAAGAGAACACTTTATTGGGAAAATCACAGGGAAAGAAGGAGGGTAAAGCTCCTGCCAGTCAGAAGGTTGCCCTGCAGCTCACCGTTTAGGGGTATTTATAATTGAACTGGGTAAGGGGCTGTCCTATGTTAAGCAGTTTAGTTGCTAAGGCTGGTTGCTAGGTTCTTCACCCTTGAGTAGCTTTGGAAGTACTCTTCCCTTACAATTGTCCACCCTTTTGTGTTTTAACTACTGAATGTCCATTACATGGTTCTGGGGAGCGGGCAGCTACAGACTGTTACAATTGATAGCCAGTTGCCTTTTCTATAATTCTATTTTCTAGTACATTCTCCATTTCTGGGGGAGCCCACATGTCTCACTGCCCACAACCCCACTGTCTCCTGTCATCAAGAAAGAGGAGAAGCAGGAGCGCCCTCAGAGGGGATGTCAGAGCTGCGCTCCTGACTAGAGAAAAGAGAAACAGTCCAGGATTAACCTTTTAAAACTTGCACAGCTATACCAACTCAGGAAAAGCAGAGTAACATGCGATTGTATGGTATTCATTCAGCTTCTCAGGACGCCTGGAATGCACACGGTATAAAATATAAACAGCAGAGTTAGCAGTGATGTGTTGACAAACGGAGGGCCCATCCTTGTAGTCTGTCTCTTAGCGATACAAGGATGACTATGACACTCTTCATAAAATCAATCTAATGGATAGTAAATTTCCTTTTACCTACATTTTCTTTTCAAATCAGAGCTCTAAATGTCTGGCAAGACCATCCATTTTCAGATCAATGTCTGTTATTAGCTGAGGCAGATGCCCTGAGCTGCTTGAGAGCTACATGAGCCACTTGGTTTTGAACTCCTACTGCTCCTGAGACACTCTCCTTGTTGACCTGTGAGCATTCATGAAGGCTTGGCTCTCTGCCTCCCGATACTTTGTACAACTATCACCTTCATGCGATTGCAGGTGTGGACCTTAAGACACAAGACAGATCCCCCGGGACAGTGAGTGTCGCAGGGCAGAACTGATGTACATCCATTACCATTTTAAAAGGAGACGTGGAACTGAAGGACCAACTTCTGCTTTTGTCCTGTTTTGATTAAAAAGAAAACAATGTAAAAAGGCCCATCCTTGAAGGAAGCTGTTTCCTTGCATTGATAATTTCTTTTTTCAAAAAATGTACTACAGAAGCCTTACTAAGAGCTGACGAGGTAAGTGAATCTAAGCAAAGGCTTAGCTTACTCAACAAGTGCAATCTGACCCCGTGAAACTAAATTTGCTTATGCCGTCTTCTGTCTTCCTAGGAGTAAACTCTTCCTTACTGTATTAATTTGGATTCTTTCAAAAGGCAGAATTTACAGATTTTATAATGAAAAGGATCTCTTAGGAAGGCTTACAAATCCGAGGACAGAGATAGTCCAAGATGGCTGCTCAGCCACAAAATAGATCTCCTGTCTGGGACTGCAGGACAGCTGGTGAGGTGAGAGTCAGCTGGCCTTGACCTCACAGCAATCCTCTTGCCTCAGCCTCTGGAGTGCTGGGATTACTGTTGTGTGCCAGCCGTGCCCAGCTAATCTTTATGTGGTGATGGTGATTTGAACCAAGGCCTTGTGCATGCTAGGCAAGCACTTTAACCACTGAGCCATGGTCCCAGTTCCACAACTTCAAGTTTAATTTGCTCAATTTTTCTAGTTCAGAAGCACCACATGAACGCCTCAGACCCTGGGCCATGGGCACAAAGGGTAGCCCAAAACACACTTTGTTTTTTATTGACATGTGTTTGGGCTTTTATTTTTTCTTATTTTGAGTCAGAATCTCACTAAGTCACTGAATTGTTCAGGCTGGGTTCAGACTTGTGATCCTACTGCCTTACCTTCCTGCAGTGCTAATACTATAGATGTCTTCGCCATTGCTCTTCAAACAACTGAGATCTACAGCAGACTCTCACCTCACCAGCTGCCCTGCAGCCCCAGATGGGAGATCTACTTCCCGGCTGAGCAGCCATCTTGGACTATCTCTATCCTCGGATTTCTAAGCCTTCTTAATGGATCATTTTTGTTATAAAATCTGTAAATTCTGCCTTTGAAAGAATCCAAACTAATACACACTCCTTGATGTATTCTCAAATTTCTCTGGGTTTTCTCCATAAACACTGACTTCTGTGTTGTGTTTTAAAGAAGCCCTGAGGTGAGCTAACTCAGGTACACAGCTGAGCATAAAGCAGAGTCCACATGCCTATGAAGCCCTGATCTCACGAACATCTTCCAACATTTATAGTATACTTTTTGCAAAAATTCTTTATCTATTTAGGGAAGATCTCTGCTATTCTTACTGACAGGACTTTTTTTTTTTTAGTGACAAATAGGTACTGAATTTTAGCAAGTTCATTTTCTACATTTAAGAAGATGACCACATGATTTTTCCGGGCCTTTAAAAAATTCCTATAATTAAGGTACTCTTTTAATTAACTCATTTAAATTCAATAAATCTCAGAATTTCTATCTTGCCCTGTAGCCCAGGCTGGTCCTGAACTCACTGTGGAGCTCAAGCTGGACTTGGACTCATGGCAATCCTCCTGCCTCAGCCTCCTAGAGTGCTGGGATTACAGGCATGTGCCACCACACCTGGCTTATGTAGTGCTGGGGAATCAAACTTTGTTACTTAGCACTTGACATAGGCTTGCTAGGCAAGCGCTTTATCCGCTGAGCCATTCCTCCAGCCCCATAATTTCTATTCTATATAAAGAGATATACAGAAAATGTAAAGACAGCATAAACAAAAAGAAAAATGTGCAAAAACTACATCAAGACAGCTTCTGAGTCCCCTTCCCCCCAGAAATATAACCAAGAAATGGAGAGGATTTAGGACAAGTATATTAAGCTAGGAACACAGAAAAGTCTTGATGAAAGTAGTGCTGGATGTAAACTTTGACAAATATTTAAGATTTTTTAAAATCTGTGCTCTAAGTGGGAGGAAGGGGGCTAATAGAGCGGTTAGTAGAAATAGTATAAGCAAAAATAGAGAAACAGGAGAAATAAAACTTTGGGGATAGTGTTTCTGAGACTCAAAACAGTCCATATTGTCAACTGAGTTGAATTTCAAGTGGCAAGAACAATTCTCAAAGGACCCAGGAAAGGTGACCTGACCTTGGCTACCCATACTTTAAAATTAACAGTGCATTAGAAGACATCAAAGTCACTGCTGGACTCCCGTATGCTACGGAGTGCCAAGACTGAGCTAGGTTGGCATAAATGGCCTAGAGCTGAAGGACTAATATTTTTGCTGCTGTCCTGTAAGCAAACCCAAGGTCCAGAACAAAGGCCTCATTCATTGCCAAAAGCAATAGAGGCCAAGGAATGAGCAGAGAGAGGGGATGTGAGATTGATAAAGAGTATAACCAGAGTTCTTGCCCCAAGTTGTTGTTCCTAAATTTGAAAGTATGAATTAGCACACATTTGTCAGAGAGATGATGCTGTTATTTGGATCTGGAATGACTCCTATAAGTCCATGTATTAAAGGCTTAGAATTTTGCTTGGCACTACTGGTAGAAATTTTGAGAAGTGGGCATAGCCAGGTGTGCCAGCACCTACCTTTAATTCCAGCTAGGTCAGAGGCTGAGACAGGATTTGCCAAATTCCAGATCAGCCTGGGCAACTAGCAAGACTCCGTCTCAAAATAAAATTATAAAAGGTCCAAGAATGTAGCAGAATGCTCTGGTTTGATCCCCAGTAATGGGGTGGGGCGGTGGGGTGGAAGGAAATTGGGAATGAGCCCCTGAAGAAGACACTAGGACTCCAGCCCCCTCCTTTCCTCTCATTTGTTCCTAACTTTGAGGCAAATGGCTTCTCCAAGTGCTGCTGTTGTGATGTGCCACCTCTCCCCAGACCCAAAAGCAACACAGCCAACTAGTCATGGACTGAAACCTCCAAAACTGTGAGCCAACCAAAATAAGCCTTTTGTTGTTATAACCTGACTATCTTGGATATTTGTTGAAGTAATAGAAATCTAACATAGAGAACAATTTTATGACTGGCAGGTTCTACTGAAATTTTGGGGGAGTTTTTCCTACAAATAGTTTTCTTTTTCCTTTGATTTAATACAACTTTTGCCTTGAGTTTGTGGGTCTCTGAGGAGAGGCTATCTGGTGGCCCACCAGATAAAAACCACCATCCTTGTTATGTTACCCAGGATTCCCAGGGCTGTAATTAAAAAGGAATATTCTGGCCCTCCTTACTTCCCAGAGCCCAGGGCATCTCCAACACATAATCTATTTCATCTAAAGACAGGTTCCACAGTGTTTGAACTGAAGATGATTCTTTAACTTTTCAATACAGACAACACAAAATTAATAGCATCCCCTAAAGCGGCAGTGACTGGAGAACACATTTACAAATCAGAAATGCAACTTATGAATATATAAGCATTTATCAGCAGAAGAGCACTGCGAGTTATGCTGAAAATTGACAGTGACATCAAAATTCCAGCAAGGAGGGTTAGTAAAGCAGAATACACCATCATTCAGTGACACCAGAACATGCTGTGGTGTGATGCTGTTGGACAGTAAAAAGTTGGTGATAAAAAAGAAGGTTAATATCAGCACTTATGGTCTAAGTAATGCCCCTATGTGCCTAAAAGCTTGAGAGAGAGTCACTTAACAGGAGTCTTGTTGAGCAATGCAGACTATAAGAAGAGCTCAGTATCAATAAACTCATCACTTAAAACCAATCTTTTAGTTCCCAACAGTGCTGATGGATTTAATCTGACAGCAAGATTCTCAAAATGCAAACAAACAAAAAATCCTATGCCACCAAAATTCTATTTTTTTCACCCTTAAACATTTTCAAATCAATTGCTTAAGTGAAAAAGTAAAAGGATCAGATAAACCTAGACTGCTGTCTTAGTAACATTTCCATTGCTGTGACAAAATGCTTGACATGCACAAATTAGCTCGCAACTTCAGAAAGTCACAATCCACTCATGGGTGGCTGACAATGTTGGAAGCACATGGCAGAGGCAGGGGTAGAAGCAGTTCCTCACGGCATTGCAAACCGGAAGCCAAGACCCAGGAGGAAGGGAAGGAGTAGCCTATACCCTTCCAGGTGTTGTCCTGATGACCTGCCTCTTCTGGGTCCAGCCTTAGGATTCCACCCCTTCCAGGTTTAAGCCCCTAATCCATCATACTCCTGTAATCTATAATCTACCACATGCCTGTCTTCCACCACATGCCCACAATCTGCCCCTCCAGACCAGGCCCCCAATCTCCTAATAGTGCATGCGTGGTTCCATAGATAATCCATAACATCCAAATACACTGGATTTTGGGGGGGCATTCCAGATCCAAATCACCATAATTTCTTGGTAAGTAATAGAATGAGGAATGAAAAATAAAATTGACCATTGAAGGATTTCAATTTGCCTTCCTGTTTGTGATGTCACGAGAAGCTGCCTCCACCTCTGCCTCTGCCATGTGTTTCTATGGCTGCCGGCCGCCCCTGAATGGACTGTGACCTTCTGAAACTGTGAGCTAAAATAAGCCTTTCCTCCCCTAAATGTGTGGATATCGGGTATTGAGTCACAGCAACAAAAAAGTAACTAAGACACCCATCTGACAGGTAAAACTAGGTCCATTGCCCCAGACAGCACAGTTAATACGTGCTGGGCTGGACTTTGGACTCTCCCCCAACTCTACAACTGGCACTCCTTATATGACATCAGACCTTCCTCTTAGAGATTCATGAGGATCAAAAACACATGTGAGAATTTTGAATGCCAAAGATCCAAAACAGGCAGACAAAGCCAGTAAACCAGGGCATTCTGGAGAGAATTCTCACCACACACATTCACCTACTTTCTAAATGCAGCACATCACATAGGTCAGTCTGCAGGCTGCCTCTCACCACTTGCTCATTCATTGCTGCCTCGACTGTTTGCACTTTTCACATCTCAGCTTGTTTCCCATCCAACAGTGCCTGGCCTCCCCTAATTTGGCAGTAGCAATCAATAAGTGGCCTTCCTGCTTGTCCAGGTTTGCCAGGAAAGGAAGAAGAGAAACTCTTTGTAAAGTTGTGCTAGCACCATGAAACATTCATGATTTTAACTGGTGAGTATAAACTGCATAATTTTTGCAGTAGGTGGCACTTCAGAGGTCATCTGTCTTACTGCTGGCAGCTGGGGAAACAAAGGGTCCTCAGGATATTTCATTAATTTTTTTCCCTTTTAATTATTAATGTTCGATGTAGAAAATATGGAAAGTGAAGCAAGGTATGGGATAGAGAACAAACATTATCCCTGAGTATACACAGAGACAATCTGTGAGTATCGTGTTAAGAAGCTGGCCACCATATTTGATTTTTCCATTTACCTTCCTGTAGTAATTGTCTAACATTCTTACGTTATTCTCTGATATCCCACATTTTGAATATATCATAATTCACTTAACCTTCTTCCAACTTTTTATGTGTTTCTTTCTCTTCCTCCATTTTTAATTCTTATAAATAATGCTGTGAAAAAATTATACAATGTGCTAATTTTTGCATTCTTTTGTAAACATTTTTTGAAATGAAATTATTGGAGCAATAGCTTTTCGCCTTTTTCTATGTCCTGCATCAAAGGTGATTATTTGCTTCTTTTAAAGTTAAAATCACTCATCAGTAATCTAAGCTATGAGTCTTCTGGGGTAGAAGTTCTTTGATAATTTTCTATTTCCTTCTCAATATTTGATTTTACCCCTTTTCCTGAGAAAACTTTTATTTCTTTTAGGCTATCTAATGTATATACACATAACTATGCAGAATTTGTTCATGTTTTAAATCTACACATGGATTTATCTTTTTATGCTCATTAGTTTTTATGTATTTTCTTCCTTAATTAGTTTTTCCAGGAATATATCTCTTTATAGTTTGTTTGCAAAGCAGTAGTTCTTATATTTGCTCTTTAATTCTAGTGTTTTTCTCTTGTCTAACTTTTAATGTTATTTTTATTAGCTTTATTCTGCTTTCCTTAAATTTTGTGTGTACATGTGCTTGCGAGCATGTTTTTTAACTCCTACCTGGCATTTTAGTCTCTCTGATGCAGTTAAAGGCTGAGGAAGCACAACAGCTTTGGTAACTAGCTGATTTTCATCATTCCCTAAATAGAAATGACTCACGCTTTTTTTTTTTAATGTTATTGCTCATGATCAGAGAATGAGATCTGAGAAATTTTTGCTTCAGGGGATTTACTCAAAGCTTTATCGAATATGATTAATTTTTTTAAAAATTTGGACATGGGAAATAACTTTGTATTATTTGTTTACATTGAAAAAAAAGCCCAATGTAGTTATTGAACCTTGAAAATGACATTATAGGAGATTCTGTATGGTTATTCGTTATGCCCACTCAGGACTTGTTCTGTAATATGCAGGGCTCAGAGCCAAATGAAAAAGTGAGGCCCCTTGTGAAAAGGTCGTTAAGCTAGCCCCGTGTCAACCAGTTCTGTCACGGACTGGCAGTGTGTGCCACAGTTTCAAGCTACCTTTTTATTTTGTTAATTTCCACTGAAGATACTAATGAATTATATTTTATATAATTTGATACTATTTTTATCATAAAGTATTATTCTCATTAATTATCCACTACCTATCACAGTTTTTATCAATAAAAATAGCTCTGGGCTCATGTGTCTCCTTTTCTCCTGAGCTAGTATGTACTTCTAAGTTGGACTTTTTCAAACAGTGAGACTCGATTTGCTCTAAAATGTCAATCAAAACTACCAAAACTAGTCAATTTAAATCTGTAAATTGTGAATTGGCCTCCGGTTTCCATGGGGAAAGGGTAAAAAGGAATAGTTATGTAAATTTTCAGTTTGGTAAATGCATCTGAACATCCCCAGTCATACAGGCAACATTTGGAGACTGGGCTGGGTTGACACTAAGGTCATCAATACTAGCCATTGATTCTGGAGTGATTTCATAAAAAAGGTGTTCTGCCTTAAGAATCTATTCCTATTTATGCTTTACATAATACAGTGCAAGATAAACAAAGTCGTCAATACACAATGATCAATTATTGCTCATCAGCTTGTCTTGTCTGTATCAGGTGTCTGGGGCTGGGGATGCTGGGTGCACCTCATAGTTCTTATGTACAAAGACATAATTATTTGCTTACCTTTAAGGACTCCCCCTGTGGAAGGAAGGCTGGAAGCAAGCCTTTTCTAGACCCATCCTGACAGGGTCAATTTTCTTTTGAAATGGTAACAGTACACAGCCCATGATTTTCACAGTAATATGTGGTGGTTCTTCAAGCCTCCTGCCTGTGGCAATACCATTTAGTTTGATACTTGATATTTTAAATTAGGAATCTGTGTATATAGAAAGAAAGAAAGAAAGAGCAAAAGTATTATCAATAGTCACAAGGGAATCCAATACTTTAAAAAATAATTTTAAATAATTCAGATACTAAACCTTAAAACACATTTTCCCCCCAATACCTGGAATTATCTCCTCAAGGGTTTAAATTCCAAGAGTTTTGTAGAGTGGTTCTCTCATTATTATTTGGGGATTTGCTTTTTATTCCTTTTCAACTGTTGTTCTCAATTAACCCACTTAAAATATCATGACCATTCATTGCCTACCACCCTTGACCTGCGCTAGTAAGTCCTATTAACATGTAAGATTTAGATAAGTGTCTACAAATATTAAGAGAGGACAGAAGGTCAGAAACCTCACCTTTAATCTTCACTTTGAGGGCTGTCTCATGTATGAAAGAGGAGGAAATTAGAAGGAAACAAGAGAAGCAATTATAAATATGGCTCATGAAAACATTTTTGGAAAGTATCTGTGAGCTGGGTTTGGATTAAGACATTGTCTGACATTTAAGGCAAGAAGGACTAGTGTCTTAGTTCCTTTTTAGTTGTTGTGACAGAAATATTCAATACTCACAACTTAAGGGAAGAAAGATTTGTTTTAGTCACAGTTTTGGGTCTTAGTCTATTCATTGGCAGCTGCAATGGTGGAAGCACGTGGTGGAGGCATAGCAGAAAACTGTTCATGGCATGGTAGACAGGAAGCCAAGTGGGGGAGAAAGCATGGAGCTACCTTTCCAGGTCCTGTTCCAGTCATAGAGCCCCAGTGTTCTGCCCCTTCCAACCAGGCATGACATTTTAACATCACAGGGTTCCACAGGTATCCCACTACATCTAAATATATGAGGCTTTCGGGGGACATTCCAGATCCAAACCATAGCAACTAGTATATCTTGTGGTTGATAAAATGTTCTAAGACTCATTTAGTTCAATGATCTCTCTCTGTGTCTCTCTCTCATGTTATCATATAACTGATAATGAGAATGGGTAGAGAATGTATTTTGTACATCTGATATGTTTTATTAAGTGCCTGTCATAGTTTTATCCATTAATTTTACCACTACAGATATTCTCCCATATAAAACCCAACAAAAATAATTTTGGCTTCATGATTCCCAAGGAAGTCAGAGAAAACACAATTATTACCTTAAAATAGGATTTCAGCCATAAGAGAAGCATAGGGGTAACAGGATGTACTAGTTTGGGTTCTTTCAAAAGGCAGAATTTACAGAAAGTATAACAAAAAGGATCTATTCAGAAGGCTTACAAATCTGAGGAGAGAGAGAGTCCAAGATGGCAGCCTATATGTGCAAGAGCTGGAGTGTCTGGTGGCTGCTCAGCCATGGAGTAGAACTCCCATCAGGGGTGGCAGGACAGCTGGTGAGAGCCTGCTGGGATGTCAGTTGTTCAAAAAACAATGGCGAAGACTGAAGCCTGAAGATTGGCAACCAAGGATCAGCAAGAGGCAGACAAATCTCTGATGAAGATCTGCAGCGTGTAGCAAGTTGGCATCCTTAGACAATTGCAAGGGTGAGAGCTTTTCCAGAGCGAGAAGCTGTAACAATCTTCCCTCTTCCTTCCTTTCATACCACTGGAGTTCCAGTTGGACCTACCACATCCGGGTGGGTGCTCTCCCCTCATTGGCTGGCCCACAAATCACTCACACTCTAATTCAGGCTGGTTCTTGATTCCCATTCTAGGCATGGTTCCCAAACCCTAATCCAGGTGTGGTTCCTGATCCCCTCAAGTTGACATAATCCCTTCAATGGTCACAGCTTTATTCGGCTTTCCTTAAATTTTGTGTGTATGTATGCTTGTGAGTATGTTTTTTAATTCCTACCTGGGATTTTAGTTTCTTCCATGCAGTCAAAGGCCGAGGCTCACTCATTTCCACAACTGGTTGAGGGTCGAGAATTAGTTTTCTGTTCTTAACTCTCAGAGGATGCCAAAAGCAGGACAGAGGTCAGTGTGAACCAAGGGACACACATACATATCCCTACCACTCAGGGAGGAGTATTTCTTTTAACTCCACTAATCTTTCTCTAATCTTTTTCCCTAACTCACAGTCAAGTAGAAACCCATAAACAGACGAGAGAGAACAAGAGAAACAGAACAAGAAAGGAAAAAAATAGTCTTAGATCAGGTAGTGAGTATAATGATTCAGGTTTGTCTTTGAATATATGAAACAGAAATATATTTTAAAATTCCTCTTTCTCTTTCTTTCTGTTTGTTACTGGAAATGGAACCTAGGCCCTCCTACATGCTAGGTACATGCTGTGCTACTGAGCTACATCACTGGCCTTTTTTTTTTTTATTGTTGTGTTTTGTTCTTTGGGGAAAAACTTTCTGCTAAATTGCCCAGGCAGGTCTTGAACTTGTGATCTTCCTGACTCAGGCTCCTACTCAACTGAGATTACAGGTAGGTACCACCCCACTTGGCAGCCTTTTTAATAACATTTGCAAAAAAATGCTTTTTTAGCTGAGACCAGTGACACAGGTCGATAGTCCTAGCTCTTTGAGAGGCTGAAGCAGTAGAATCGCAAGTTCAAAACCAGCCTGGACAACATCGTGACTCAGCAAGACCCTATCTCAAAAATCACAATAAAAAGCTTATCAAGACCTTTACAGATGTCTATATATATATTCTCACAGGGTGTACTGTATATCTCTTCATCAAATATTTATTCAATATTTACTATTTATAAGGCAATGCAAATGGAACATTACAAACACTTGATAATTAGAGACAAAAGCCTTGAAAATATACCTATCTCTGGGAAATTATACCGATTGTATTTCTGAGCATTTCAACAAGGCGGAAGAAAACAACTCGAATGGGAGATTATCATCTATTTGATCTAACATCACAAAAATACACCCCCCCCCCTTTTTTTATTAAATAAAAAAGAATATCCACTCACGACATTTCAGGAAAGGTCACCATGTCCTATCAAATACAATTAGTTTGGCCGGAACACTTACTTGGCAAACTTAGTATCACCCCGGCTTCATAAACAGTCCCTAGCAATTGATTCTTGCCTTTTCCCCGCAGTGCAGCTGAGGTGGCAAACGAGATGGAAACTATATTCACATTTTTATGGTTTTCTTTGGAAAACTGATTGCTAGAATTTATGTAACTGATTCTGAGACTTTCAGGACAGAGCAAAACCACTGGCTAGCTGAATTTCTCACATTGTAACTGGGTTCTAGAGAGAGACCATCTTGAGGACTGTAGGGGAGGGGAAGTACTCATTTATATGCTTTCCAATTGGGTGATGCAAATACCCCTACCATGGCTGATTTCAAGCTACGAAGAAGTTCTTCATAGCATACCATTACATAATATTTCCACCTTAGAGAGAATTTAAAAAAATTTCTTCAAAAACATTAGCAATAATAAAGTGGAATACAATAGATCTGTTCGAATACTCATTGCCTTTGTTTTTAAGGTAATTTAGTTACAGTGCATATGGCTTAATTTTTAATAAAAACTCTGTTGCATAACCAGATCATGGAATCCTCAAAAATATGCCACCTGGCTGCCATGTAGCAAAGGCAGCCTCAGGACGCTGTGGAGCCAAGAGCATCAAGTGGAAAAGCTGCGAGATGCTGAACCATGCGGCAAGCCACCAAGGAAGGGTCCTCCCCCCGTGTGTGGCCTCACAGACCCAAGCTCATTGTGTGACGAAGTTTTAGGGGAAATGAGAGATGCTTAAGACTGCTCAAGCCCATGTTCTGTGGCTGTGTCATCTGGCCTTGGGCATTCTTTTCTTACTCGTACTACAAACATGGGCACTCCAAAAATCATTGCTCAGGTAAACTACCTTTTGGAGTGTGTGAGTGTGTGTGTGTGTTGTGTGTTGTGTGTGTGTGTGTGTGTGTGTGTGTGTGTGTGTGTGTGTGTGTTTAATTTTGTTTTGTTCTATTTCATTGTTTCTGCTTTGCTTTTTTCTTTGTTAGAAATTTTGAAGATAGTAACACGGTCAAAACTGACATAAATCAAGGTGGGTACAATCAGTGCTCAAGAGTTGGCTCTCCCTTTTTCTGGCAAGCAGTGTCTTGAAGACTCTAAGGACTCGGGGAGAGGAAACAGAAGGCAGACTTTATGAAGAAAGGAAGGGGATCTGGAGATGGAGGGTAGGGTGAGCAGGTGGCAAGAATGATCAAGATGTGATAAGAACATGCACCAATTTCCCAAGCTGAATGTAACTAACAAGCACTGTAAATACATACTAATAAAAATGATTGTGGTGGTTTGGATCTGGAGTGTCCCCAAAGGCTCATGTTCCTATGGATACTGTGTAGAATTGGGAGGTGGGGCCTGGCTGGAAGGGGCGGGTGCTTGGGGATTGATCAGGGAGGGGTGGTGCTGGTTCTGCCCTTCCTCCCTCTCTCTTTGTAGCATGTCATAAAGATCTGTGCCATTGGAGCTCTGGCTCTGGCCCTGCCTCCCCTTCAGCCCTGCCATGTGCTTCCACCATTTTCTAGCCGCTCACCTGTGAATAGACTGTGACCTTCTGAAACAGTAAGCTACAATAAATCTTTCCCCCTCTAAGTTGTGGATGTTGGGTATTGAGTCACAGAGATGAGAAAGTAACTAAAACAATAATAATGGAAAAAACTCTGCAAAACAAGAAAAGAAAAAAAAAAAAAAACTCTCATGGCCCCGCAACAGACCCAGAGTTCAAGGGCTTGGAGCAAGGACTCTAGAGAGAAAATGGGTCACTTCTATTTACATTTTCTTCTACTCAGAGTTTCTTAGTAGATCAACAGATTCTTTAGGGCATCCATCGAAATTATCTACTCCTAATAATCAATTTATTATTTTGTTTTCAAACACAGTAATACCCATTCAACAAAATGTTGGTATCACTATTGAATAATTCCTAAAAAACAGTATTTCATTCCTCTTAACCAAAATTCACACATTCAGCCTATTGGTTAATATGTTTCACTCTTCAGTATAAATGGTTTTGTAACCATTTACAAACTAGAGATAAGATTTGAAAGCCACATTTCTCTTCAGCAGTATCTGAAAAGAGAACACAAAAATAGCTACCACTGTCACTCTGCTGTCACTCCCATACAATGTCAACACACACTCTTCCCACGGTGCAATCATGTGACTCAGAGAATGATTCCTAAGCCGAGGCAGCCATTGTGCACGAGTCTCAGAGGAGAGCTGGGAAGAGTGCTCTGTTACTGTGACCTGAGGGTTCCGGATGTGATCCTTACCCCACATGGACTTCTATTTCCAAAGACAGACACTTGAGAGAAGAGGGTCTGCCCTGTCCCTTCTAGAATTTTGTAAAAATCAAAAAAAAAATAGTATATGAGAATTTACTTTGTCAACTTTAAATTTCTGAACAAATACTGGAAATAGTGGCTAAAATAAGTTTGTGTTAAAATTTGTTTTCATTCAAGTGACGTTTGCTACACACCTCTTCCTTGCTGGATTCCAACTGGGTGGGTTTACAAAAGCAAAAAGCCATCTCATCTCCCCCACTGCATAAAGGAACCTTAAAATTAAGACAGCCACACTTTAGTAAAATGGTCAACCCATTGTGGGCTTCATTACAGTAATTACACCTAATGACAGAAATAAATAAAAGGAATAATTTTATCTATAAAAAATTCGAGTCAGTAAAGCTCTTCACTCACTAAATAATTATTTTACTTTTACATTAATCATTCACCTTTAAAATTTTGATTTTTAAAGATTATTTTTGAGGCCTTGGGCATATATGAGACCAAAGTGTTATATGAAACTTTCAGAATAAACTTTTACAATGTGAGAAAATATAAAAAATTTCCAACGTTTTCCAAAATGAAGAAGCTTTTGTAACTCTATAAAAGTGAAAGTTTATCTTCACGGATGACAGAAGCAGAAAGAATTCACATTAAATAAAAAGAAAATTTTCCTACTGTTGAGAATTAATACACTGACTCACCAGGAGAATCCAGGAGAATGTTAATTATTTAAGAGATGTAGTCTGGGTGTGGGTTTAAGTAAAAGAAAAGATTCAGGATAAATAAACTTTTTTGAGGCAGGGACCTCCCTTGACAATCAATGGAAGTATTATGAGGACTCTATGCAGAAAGTTAGGCTTAGGTTTTCTGGGAAGTTTTGTACCCGCTAAAGCTCGCCCGTTAAACCCAAGGGTTTATGTTCACTGTTCTAGAGGTCCATGACCACCCATGTAATTCACATCTGTCAATCTTAGACAGCTGTCATGCTCTAGTGGCAAAAAACAACAATTATATTTTTGAATTGCCGTCACTGGCTTTCCCATTATGAACACAGCATTACTACTCTCAGTCATTTTCCTACAGTCAACTAAACTTCTGTTGTGTAATTTTTTGGTATAAAAGCTTTGGTAAGATGGAGCCATGCAAATACAAAACCTAAATGTTTCCTTAACATAGGCAATAAAGAAAATCAAAAACAGCGCATTTCTTTCATCAAAATAAACAATGCATCAGAATAAGAAACTAATTTGGAGCAGTTTATAATGAACTACTTACATCATTTTCAAAACAAAATTAAGCAAATGAAATAGTGATTCATTAAGCATCTGTTACTTGAAGGACTAGAAAGTAAAGAGGCATTTAAGTGTGGACACTAACCTCATTTTTAAATCTCTCACTTGCCATCTCTTCAATATGTAATTACTTGAAATCAATGCAAAAGCATCTACACACAACTGGGACTTCAAGCTCAATCAGTAAGAAGAGTCTTTTACTAGTTGCTACTTTTAATTCCTCTTTGGAGGGAACTTTGTGGTTCCAACGGCTGTGGAGCTTACCGGTATCACTTACCTTTGGAAATAATTTTCACAGCTCTTTGAAACAATGTTGAGAGAAAGGCCCATTGTTTCTACAACTGGTGTTTTTGTTTCACTAGGCAGGCAATTATAATCTGAAATGAAATCAGAGTCCCCTTTGGCCAGGGACTGAACCAGTCCATCCTGCAACTTGGTATCAAGCAGAAAATTTCAAAGAATAACCAGGGAACTTCTCACCGAGCTGTTGACAGAAAAAATAAAAAGTATTAGAAACCCAGAGGGATTTTCAGTCAACTAGATAGAGACAGATGCACTCTGAGACAAAAGTAGAAAATTGCAAATTCACACACACACACACACACACACACACACACACACACACGCACGCACGCACGCACGCACGCACGCACGCACGCACACACGCACACACACACGCACACACCGAGCCCTCAACAGTATGTAAATATAGTGTCCAGGGGAAGGCAGGTAACCCATTTCTACACCTGCCTGTCCTAAGACTGCCTGCACTATAGGGCTCAATTCTAGAAACAACTTACTACAAGGAAACTGATAAAGAAGAACTCTTTTGGAAAGAGGACCAGGACAGGGAAAGCCTGGATGCTAGGACAAGTGCAAGTGGCTGAAGAAGCGAAAGTCAGCGCGGAGATGGAAAATTAGGGAACCAGTCAAAAGCTTTCTCGAGATATCTGAAAGCCTTTATGTGGGGGAGAAATTAAATTCACTTTACAGGGCAGAATCAGTAGACAATAAAAGCACAGAGGGACAAAATTAAGTTGATCGTGAATAAAATCTTTGGCAGAGGCCATCCAAAAATGAAGGAGGCAGGGGCAAGAAACCTTTTTTCTGCCATGGGCTGTTTGGATATCTACAAAATTATTTGTAGGGCATACAGAAGTATCAATTTAAAAATTAGTAACATTTTATTAACTCATCCCTAATGTGATAGTTATCCTGGCCAGGACAGACGACAAAGCCCGTGGGCTAGACGTGCCCATTCCTGCTAGCATGTAGCCGAGGCGTCCAGCAGAACTTCCTGTGATGGTGGACATAATCTATGAATGAGCTTTCCAGCGTGGTAGCCACTAGCTACATGTGCAAACTGACCACTGGCAATGGAGCTAGTGGGATTATGAGACTGAATTTTTATACTTAGCAATTTTAATTAATCAAAATTTGAACAGCCACAAATGGACAAGGTTTCTGTACTTCACAGCACAGTGAACTAGAGATACTCAAACTTACCTCTCGGACATTCTATTAATAGGCGACTTACATGGAGGGACAGCTAAATGACATCACATCACCAAATTTCTTACAACTCATATAATGTATGTTTCTTGGTAACTAAAGAAAGTTATAGCTTGTGCAATAATTTCTAATATATACATATTTTAAGTTACCAAAATGAGGTTTTGGTCAATGAAGACTGGTGGTTAATGTATTCATCAATTTTAACTCAATGAAGCAAGCATTGATTTCTGAGCAAACACCTCATCAGAAGCACATTAAGCACCTCTTAAGTACATTTAAACAAGTCCTCTTACACAGCTAAAAATAGACTCAATGGAGAGAAGCGGAGAACAACAGTGCAAGTTTCTTCGGGGTTGTGAAGTGAGATACTTGTAGAGATTACAGAAGGAGGGAGGATAGCCATGCAGCTCCCTTTTCAGCATTGATATCAGACTTTGGGTCATTTCACTCGATTCATGGTGTGAGAACAAACTGGAGATCACAGTTCAACACACAGGAAAAGGTTCTGTATGGTTCCCCAAGCCAAGGCACTGCCAAAATCTGATCCACTTATTCCCTTGCATGACATTTTGTCTCGTGTTTTCTTCCTACACCCCAGAGCCAAATGCCAGATTTGCTCAAGATTACCAAAAGTGACACTTTCTCTCAAGCAATTAATCAAGGGCAGATTATGTTTCCCCATGCTTAAATAATTTCAGTAGTATTCATGTCAAAAACTATGCCTTCTGCCACTCCAGTCGATCCTTTAGTTGATTCAGTGATGAGCCAGGCTTCTCAGCTCTGGGATACTCATACACTAAGCCTCCATGTGATCACTTCATAGTTCTCAGTTAGTATGGTAGATGTATGCCTGCAGGCTGGCCCTTGGATGGACCGGGGAACTCGGCATCGGAATGCCTCCTCCATTACTAGTCGGTAAGGCTGTCCCACTGGGCCTACACTATTAACACAAACACTGTGGCCTGTGGGAAACACCTGGTCTCCTTCTCAGAGTCTAGAACTTTGACAGTTGGCAGAAAGTGACTACAGGACCAGTACTAAAAAACTACAGGGGTCTGAGTCTCAAACAGTTTTACTTGAGCAGAAACACCTTATGCGTTTTCCTATACTTCATACTAGATGAAGGGCATGTCCTGTGTGGGCCCTTGGAGCAGGCAGAATATGCCCTCACATGCATTCCTCCACTCTCCACGTGATGTGTTTTTTTCTTTCCTGATCTATCTGTTGTCCTTAGCCACAAGCTGTTGTAATAAATCCCTGCCACACTCCAAGTTTTCCAAAAGACGAGTATCTGCCAAAATGTGTTTAATTGGCTTACCTAATGTACAACAAGCCACTTTTTCACAAATACTATCAACCTTGTTTTTCTCTGGATCTACACTCATTTAATGGCCTTAAGTCACGTGATGACAACTTTATGTTTGCTTAGTTTTATTTAAGATGCTGACTAGTGTTTTAAAACCTAACCTATTTTAGGAACACTTCCATCCATTCTCATTCCATTTCCAAAAATAACCCAATCCAGACCTTCAAGTCTTAGTCAGCTGGGAATATCTGCAAATCCAGGTACTAAGTCAATCAATAAACATTTGCACATCTGACCTGGTTTGGTGGAGGGTGAGAGACATCCAAACAGGACATCCAAACAAAGTTACAAATCAGAGTAACAAGTGGAAAAACACTGTTCTCATTTCAGCAAAATTCTACTTTATCTCTGATGTGAAGTTTGGTTTACAGTAATATCTCATACATACAGAAAGCGTCATTCAGTCAGAATATCTGCTCCCCAGAAGTAAAAGGTATCATATATCTGAGTGCTGAATTTGTCTTTTTCAATAAAACGTATGATTTTATGATAACTTAATGAACCACATGAGATGAAAATGAGGCTGAAGAATATTGGACTTTCTGAAAAATTAGAGACATCAAACCATTCTGTGCCTTGGTCCAAATACACGATCACCTCACATACGTCAGGTCCAAACTTTCTAGTCAGAATCAATCAAAGTATCCACAGCCAGTAGTCCTGGGAAGTAAACACGATTGAAGGCACAGGATTACTGAAAGATTACAAGATGTGTGTTTATCCCAGTGTATAAACAGTTACAAGACTGACTGGGCAGGAGATGTTCAGAGTTCCTCTGAAAGGACCAGCTAGGACCAGGAGTTGGCAGTGGCCCAGCCAAGTGCAAGGTATACGTGTTGACCCGTTGAATCTTCCCAGCATCCTACGAGAAGTGACAACATCATCATTGTTATTTCTCTTATTCTAATATGAGCTTAGCAACATGCCTGCATGCAGGAAAATCTGACATGTAACCCTACCAGACCTGGCTCAGGAGTCTGGAAACAGCATTCACCTGAAGCAGATGAGAGCTGGAAGGACCCAGAGACAACGTGTGCAGGTCCAGACAGGAGAACTGCTCTGGATCACAGGGATCGGTGGTTGGCAGGACTAAGGTAGGACCTGCATGTCCCTAACCTGCAGTCTATCAACACGCCAGCCTGGGCCGGCCAAGTAGCCATTCTTAGGGACACTTGGCACTGTGACAGCCTGCTAGCCTCCTCAAGAAAGACAGGGCTGTAGGTTTACAGGCTACTCGTAAAGTCTCAAAATGTCTGATTCAGGCTGCAAAAAGAGCCTTGCTTTACTTCCCTCCAATGAGAATATATATTCAGCATTACGCTCCATTCTGAGAAGGTACATTCAGAGGAACGTAAGTGTGAATGTCCGGCTGGTGATGAAGGACAGGGCATAGTAGATGTAACTAGTGTTCATTTACAGACTGAAGGTTTGCCCCGAGGACACATGAACTTGCCCTCAAATGTCACGGCTGGTTGTACTAGATGCCTGAGAGTCCTTGTGACTTTCCAAAATGCTATATTCTAGATGTGTTCCTTCCTGTGGGACAAAGAAAAAATAGCTGGGATCTGGAATCAGAAAACAGGGCTCAGCATCACAGGTCTGCTAGGCACCCGCAAATGGCCTTGCCTGGGCAGCTATTTCACTTTTCCAAGTCTCATATTCTGGTTTATTTTTCATATTTGCTTAAATGTATCAGTCACTCCCATGGGTGTAGTGAATACCAACCACTCACATGCTGACCCCGGGATTGAGGCACACGACACTCACACCGAGCACGGAGGTCCTGGTGTGTTCAGCATGCTGGCCATGCCTCTCGCCTCCGGAGGCAGCCACTGCTCCCACCTGACAACAAGGAACTTGCTTTTCTTTAGCAAGGAACTTGCATCATCACTCAAGACTCTGAACTTCACCTTTCTGTTTAACACTTGAACTTTAACAGAATCACATATATTTTGTACGATTTGCTTCTCACCCTTCATACTGCATTTCTGAGCCTCATTCACCCTGTGGCAAGTGACCGTGCCCAGCCCTTTCCACTGCCACACGTTCCCATGATCCACTTACTCAGTGTTCCGGCACTAAACATTTGGGCAATTTCAAGATTTTGCTATCAAGCACATTGTTCCACGAACATTCTTATGTAAGTCTTCTGGTTTATATGTGTAAAATTAACTACAGGAGGACTGAGGACCTACATATGGAAGACAAAGCTCTATGATGCTTGGAAGAAAATGTAATCTGTGTGATGTCTGGACAGGAAAGGACTCCTTAAACAAGACCAACATTCACAAGTCATAAAAGTGATAAATTGTCATATATCTTGGAGGGAAACTGTTGGGACTTGCACGTGTTCTACCCTACCATCAACAACGCCAAACTGTTATCTAAGAGGCTGGGCAATATCTGAGCATTTCAGTTGCTTCAACCTCCTCATTCATCCTTTTATCAGAATTTATCATTTTTGCAAATCACAGGTAGCCAGTACTCCTACTTGATAATCAGTAACTTGCTTTTCTCTAGAGCTTCCCACTTATGGTTTTAAACTTCATTTTTAATATTTGAACTTTGATGGAATTATATATTTCTCTGTGATAAAAGAGTATTTCTTAGATATTTTAATCTGTATTTTCCCAAATATAAACAATATTTATGATCTTTACTTTCATGTATTGGTCTTTTAGTTTCTCCTTCGTAATGGGTCCTGCCAATTTTTATATAAGGGTGCTTGATTTTCTCGCTGACTATTCCATAGAATTAAAAAAATACTTAATATACTAATTTTTTATTATTACACATTCTAAAATTATTTACTTGTGCCTTAAGGCTTGTATTTTTATACTTTTAATGGAATTTTTAAATGAAGAGCAATTCTTAATTTTAATCTAATGAAATTTAAATTTTTTCCCTCTGTTTCTGTGGTTTCTGAATCTCACGTATGAAATCTTTTGCTACTTAGGGGCGATTTACATATTTCCCTACATTTTCTTTCAAACATTGAACAGATATGTCTTCTGTGCAGGTATTTAATATATTCGTGTTTGATTTTGCTTTTGGTGTGAGGTAGGGGGTTCTGATTTCAACTGTATTCCCATAAGAATTATTATTTCAGCATCACTTATTGGAAATCAACCCTTTTCCCCTGCTAAGCTATAAAACCTGCTACATCAAGTAAATTAATGTTCATTTGTGCACAGATCTATTCTTTCATATGCACATAACTTTAGACTGTACAATTTATGTGTGCCTGAATCTTATTTATGTGTACCTAAAATCTAATTTTCATTAACATATCAAAGTGCTACAACTTACTCGGTTTCCTATTATTGTTAACTTATGATGAATGTAAACTGCTGTATTTATGAGTGCAATTTTCTCTCATTAACCATGTCAAGAAACCCTTAACACAAAATGTCCCTGACCTCTAATCCCAACCTTTAAAAAGACTATTTCTAAGTGTTTCTCAGTCTTAGAATAGGCTATAAACATGAGTCATTTTAACAATTAGTTTCTCTTTCCTGGTATTTAGCTCTTCATTTCAGATATTTAATTCCTGTTTTAGACAGGGTCTTTTTGGCCCTTAGATAAAGTTGTGTATGCTTTATATCCATTATGCAATGCAATAAAAAATTAAATACCAAGAATATCCATACCAAAAGTTTTAACTGTTGAGTCACTGGAAGGCAATGTGCAATTAAACACAGTAAATTGTCTTTTGACTGCTGTGGGATACCATTTCGATCTCCTCTGGGGTGAGTTACTGCTGCTATGAGCTGCACGCTGACAGCAGTAATAACGTCTCCAGGCTTAGCCAAGTGCTCCACACCTTCCATTTCCATCATCTGCCTCAGAATCTTGTTAGTTATCTATCCTTGTTACTCCCTTATTGCTGTGACAAAATATCCAACATGTACAAATTAGGGAAGGAAAAGTTTATTTTATCTCACACTTTCAGAAGGTCACAGCCTATTCATGGGTGGCTGGCAACAGTGGAAGCACGTGGCAGAGGTGGAGAGGGAGACAGCTCCTCACAGCACTGCAAAAAGGAAGCCAAGTCCCTAAAGGAAGGGAAGAAGTAGCTTATGCCCTTCCAGGTCCTGTTCCAGAGATCCACCCCTTCTGGGTCCAGGCTTGGAGTTCTCTCCCTTCCCAGTTTAAGCTCCTAATCCACTACGTATCTGTAATCTTTACTCTACCACACACCACTCTTCTAATATACACCTGTAATCCACCACAGGTCCATAATTCACCCCTCCAGACCAGGCTCCCATCTCGTACATGGTTCTATATACAATCCATACCATTCAATTACATGAAACTTTGGGGGAACACCGCAGGTCCAAAAATTGCATACAGTAATATTTTCATGACATGTCACTATAATTCCTCCATAGTGCCTATAAAACAGTACAGGTGAGATTGGCAGAAAAAAATTCAACTCTCACCAAAAATGTGTTAGTGGATGTCAACGATCAGATCTTCATGGCACTCCAACATAAAAGATACTGTCCATGAACTCTAAGCCATAAATTAAATATTTCTGGTGCAAGTGCAATGTGATCTTCATCCCACTGTTAAAGCTAACTTTGATTTAAATTTAGATAGATGACTATGAGACATTTGATATGGTTCAATACTACTTAGAGCTACATTAAATCTTACTATAGACATTTTCATAATCAACACTCCAAAATAATTTCAATCAGAATGTAAGATGGTTTCAGCCTGAACTTTCAATATTATATTCTTGACTGTTTGACTCTGGGATTGTGTGCATTCCCTCATCTCCTCTGCAGCTTTTAATGATGCAAACACTCTCTCCTTGTTGAAAATTTTTCATTTCTTGGCTTCAGAGGCTCAGTTATTTCCAAGTTCAACTTGAGACTCTCGGGTCACATCTCAAGCCACTCTCCTCCTCATATGTAACTCTTTTCCAGGGTGCCCCAGAGGACATCATATCAACCCTACATCCTGAAACAATCTTGTCTTTTTAACTCCAGCTTCAGAGTCCCTTCTAATATTCACACCCACATATCTAAGTTCCTCCCGGGTATAATCAAGTATGTGGCAACAGGCACCTCACATATAACACTCTTTCACTCAACCAACATTCAGTGAGCAACAAATTTGTGCCAGGATCTCCTGTAACATAGACAATAATTCCCTGTCTTCCTGGAGCATCTGCTCATGCGGTGGGAGACAATATGTATACATGTGTGTTTGTATGCAAATAAAAGAATATAGTGTAAGTATTTTGAAGAAAATAAATCAGAAAAAAAGGAATAGGTTCCCAGGTGATGTAACTGAATTTGGAAGGCAAAAAGACTTTGCTTCACATGGCATATAAGCCCTTATATGAAGAAAGTGAGGAAAATAAATGATCTAGACACCTAGGGAAAGGAGTGACTCAGGCAGATAGAACAGTAAATGCTGAGTGACCATCATACCAAGCACATACTTGAATCCACACATGTGGTTACAGTGGAGAGTCAGGAAAAGGAAGGATCAAGTGAAATGTATTTGGTCCTGATAAGAATTTTGGCATTTATAGTCCATGAGTCTCAGAGGACTTTGTGCAGAGGAATATGTCATGATCTGTGTCGAGTTTTAATCGGTCGCTGAGCTGAGCACAGTCTGAAAGTGGCAAGGGAAATGGAGGCAATGAGGAGACATTAGTAATGATCAAGAAGATAGCAGCAATGAAGGTCAATTTTGGGAAAGGTTGGAAAGTGGAGTCAAAATGTTTTTCTGCCAGGTTGAATGTAGAGATACTAGTTCCTGAGATGGAGAAACTATTGGAAGAGAAGGTTTGGAACGCTAAGTTTGATATCCAATTAGGTATTGCTCCCTGGACAAATGCATTTGGAATTCAAGAGCTTTTTTACTTCTACGTGATAAGTATGGCCAACATCTATATAAGCCTCTACTTTTCCTCCTCCCAAGAATGGCTGAGGTCCATCTGCCTCAGTGCGGAGCAGTGCAGGGACTTGTCTGAGAATGAGAGCTGAGTTACCAGGGGTATGCGGAGTCAACATGAATTAAGAGTGGGACAGGACCAGTCCTGCTGGATTCAGGGTAGGTGGTACAAATGAGGCAGTTCATTGTATGCCTGCAGATGCTACCGTACTATGCCCAATTCTTGCCGTATTGGTGACATCCTCTAATGGGAATGACTCGGGTTGACAGATGGTGGAATTAATTGTGTGTGTGTGTGTGTGTGTGTGTGTGTGTGTGTGTGTGTGTGTGTGTGTATGTAGCATCAGGTAGTCCTTAGAGTGAATGGAAAGAGATTAGAACAAAGATGACACCTTGGGAAGCAACAAAGCATCCATAAAAGACCCTAAAGGGATAAGAGGGAGTTGTTATGGAAAACCATGAAGGGGCATCAAGGAGAAGGAAGTCAAACAAGGCTAAGAATTGTTACTAGGCTTAATAGCATGTAGGTCATTGATTTAACTAAAACTACTGATTAAGCATCATCTGTATGAAATATTTAGTCACATCTGATATTCCCACTCATTAATCATGAGCAATTAATATCACCAATAGATAAAGTTGTTCTCCCTCCTGGTGGTCCATATGTGCTTCCTATCCACTCATTCACATAGCTTTCAACTGTTGTCTAGAGGACAATGGAAAGAAGTGACTTAAGTATTGGACTTCAATCCATAGTTATAAAAATAATGAGCATTTTTTTCAGAGCAGAATAATTTTATGCACTTAATAAGCAAAAATAGAATTATTAAATACCTATTGTTAAATGTCAAAAATAACTACTTACAAGCGGTTTGTTTTTATTGATACGTGTCTGTGATAATGACCCCCATCCTCAGGAATATACATACACACTGAATCTTACATCATTAATTTATATGGAAATAGAATGCTCTGAAAGCACATTCAGTCACAACATTAAGGCACAATATTGGATTTTGGATCTGCAATTTGGATTTAGCTATAATCTCATCGATAATCAGTGAATGCCGTGTGCAGCCCCAACATTTTGAAATATATTTAATATATGTATCAAATACACATATAATAATCTCCATATTAAACTTTAATATGCTTATCACTACAGCATATGCCAGAGCACATGATTAGTTTTACCTGAAAAAGCATTGGTTCTGTCGTGAATGAAAAGTTTGAATGTTTGAATAGCTGTATTTCAAATAGGCCTTCACCATTACAGGTTTTGCATTTCTCTGCTCTCCTGTGAGCAAAACAGCCTGCAATTATGGGAAAAGTATGTTAAAAGGGGTTGTAAGATGAACAGTGTCAATGTCTTATGGCTCTACCAGCTATTCTTGCATCCTAGAAATTAATGCAATGAACTTGTAGTTGCTTTTTGGAATTATACCTACACCAAAACAAATCCCAGCTGAACTAATGATTCAAAAATAAAGTTCATCTAGTGCTGCAGAAGTGCTGGAAGAGAGTGTGGTCGAGTATTTGCCTTTCGATTCCATGGCCGCAGGGGTGTGGAAGAGACTCTGAAAGCAGATACCCACTTTCCTCAGTAAGCCAGAACTCAGCAGCTCAGGGGATACTGATTTGGAAAGTTTATTAGCTCCAGGGTGCATCTGTAAAAAAAAAGTGCTTTTCTCCAGGGACACCACCATCAGGCCCTTGGGTTGGAATTTAATGTTTCTATATCTAATATGTGAAAAGGGATGTGTTTCTGAGGAGGGTTGGGATCCTTTAAGAATCTTACTTACTAAACATACCTTGTGTTGTTTTGCAACAATGTCTATCAAAAATTTGTTTAAATATTGTTAACATCTGGATCCCCATATTCTGGAATACTGTCAGCTGGGTAATAATATGGCGTTGGTTTCTTACTCCAGTGTTCTCAGGCACGTACGCAATAAAGAGAATTCCATCTAAATAAGAATGTATTCGTTGAAAGTTGTGTCAGAATACAAAAATGTAAGTGCTATAAGCAATCAGTTGGATCATATAAACACGTGAAACACTTTCCTAAAACATGTTAATATAGCTGTCTGGAACATGCCCCTCATTCTTGGCAGCTGGAGTAAAATGTCAGGACTCTTCCTGTAGCTACCAAGTGTACAATATCTTGGTTCATTTCATGGGCACATATGCTCAGGAAAATAAATCTCATCAAAGTAGCTATTAACAGCTACTTGGATGCCAGGACAGGATGCCCACATGTTTTAGTCAGCAAACTATTTCAGTACCCTCTTGAAGAGTGAACACGACTCTAGGCATCACACCCTTCGTTACCATGTCTAACAGAACCAAGGAAGTACCATTATCTCAACTTGTAGAACCAGTGCTGATTACTTGGCAGAAAATGCCAGACTCAACAGTGGACTACTCTTTTAGGAGATGTGGCAATGATTTTTTTTCAGTTATTTGGTCATGAACTTCAGGACCACTGTGCTGAGGTATATCTCTAGCCTTTGTGTTATTTTTAGAAGAGTCTTGTTAAGTTGCCCAGGCTAGGTTTGAATTCTTTACCATTCTGCCTCAACCTCCCAGATTGCTGGTGTTTGCAGGCATGCATTACCATGTCCAGCTAGCCATGTCTACTTTTAATGGCACAGGGAAATATAAATACTTAGTTGGCATAATTATTATGCACCATAGGGTTGGAGGATGGTGATCAAGGGATTGTCACACTCTGAGTAACTCAAGCTCTGGCCTCTGAGTAAGGACAATTCGCTCAGAGGGAGGAGCAAGCTGAACCTTCATAAAGATAAAATGGAGGTGTCATGGTTTGGCTCTGGAGTGGCCCCCAAAAGCCTCATGTATCTGTGGAGACAATATAGTGTTGGGAGGTGGAGCTGGCTGGAAGGGGCAGATGCTTGGGGTGTGACCTGGAGGGGTATGTGCTGCTCTACCCTTCCTCCCAGTCTTGTCTCTGTTCCACCGTGCTGTGAAGATCTCTGTCTCTAGTCTCCATGGCACCAGCTCTGGCTCTGGCTCTAGCTGCGGCCCTACCATGTGATTCCACCATTTTCTAGCCGCCTATTTGTGAATGGACTGTGACCTTCTGAAGCAGTGAGTTAAAATAAATCTGTCCTCCCAAATTTGTGGATGTTGGGCACTGAGTCACAGTGACAAAATGTAACTTAGATAAGTGGGATGCTTAGGCAGGAGCTCACTGGGGCAGCTTTGCTCTGGATGCTAAAAGAATATCTTTTACATTTAATAATTCATCTAGTTGTTACTTTGCATTCAGAGTCAGAGTTTCCCAAACATTTAGGAGCATCTAATCACAGGCTTTAGAATTATTGGGTCATTCTGGGTAAAGATGGCCAGCTGAAAAAAAAATTATTTCAGTCCCTTCGTAACAGCTCTTTCAGCACAAATCTGCATTTATTTCTCATTTTCAGTATGATTTTCTCACCCTCAAATGTGCCTGGTGCCCCTCAAAGTCAAGGAAACTCCCTGTCTTACACTCCCCAAAGGGTACTGCCTGCCTGCCTTTCACCAGCAGGGAGTGGGGACTCAGAGGGGTGTAGCAGCAGGATCCTGATTGAGGACCAGGGGGTGTCTTTTTCTTAAACAGATTTAGACTTCTGATTTCCAGCTCCACCTCACCCTGGCTTCCAATTCCTAATGGTTTTGTAGGTTCTGTGATGGAAACCAAATTACTTTTCAATTCTTTTTACTGCCAATTTAGGATTCAACTTTGCCCAGCATGCTAAGTTACCACTTACCTTTTTGTTTTCTTGTTTTCGAAATGTTGTTACTGCTGTTTACTCTCCTATTCCATTTATCCTTCTGAGCTGATGTATTAGAACACAACAACAAAATGGTTATTTCAGAAGTTTCGGGAAGGAGCAGAGGCAAATATAGAGAGATGGTTTTTCCTCCCTTAGAAGAATTGGGGTCTGAGGTGCATTTCTTTTGAGGAGAGAGGTGCAGGGCCTGAGAATGTGGGCAGGTGGGTGTTAAGGGGGTAGCACTGGCCCGGACCAGTCAGCTCCCTGTAGGTGTCAGTAGGAGCCCACCTGTTCCCGCTGGGTTCATTCTCTGCTCATTCTGAGATTTCCAACAGGGAAGTGTGGCTCGGGCCTGTTGTGTACATTTCCATCTTTGGTGTCAAGAAAAATTTCTGTTCTCTGTGGTGCTAACTTTTCTCCTTAAGCATTCAGAAGTATTAAAAGATGTTGCTTGTTAATGCCAGATTTTTACTTGGAAAAATCAGGAGTCTGTATACCAGTTTCTGGCATGGCTAATATGTAAAATTCTAACTCTCCTTTGCACATATGCCTTTTAAAAAATGGTGTTAATAATTATGCTATTTGTAATTGATGACTATCACCCTATAGAAGAGTTGATGGAAATACATATTTTTCCCATTTAAAAAATGAAAAATTTCATTTAAGGTATAGCTCACTGTATTACCTTAATTGGTAATTGTCTTTGTTACTTTCTTTTGCTGGGACAGAATATCTGACAGCCACAATTTATGGAGGGAAGACTTACCTTAGCTCATAGTTTCAGAAGGTCACAATCTATTCACAAGTGTGTGGCTGGGAAATGGTGGGATCACGTGGCAGCCAGAGCCAGAGCCAAAGACAGAGATCTTCACCACATGGCAGAGCAGAGAGCAGTCTGGGAGGAAGGGTGGAGTCAGCACATGACCCTCAGGGTCAAGCCCCAAGGACCTGCCCCTGCAGCCAGGCCCCACCTCCCACACTGGTACATGAGACTCTGGGGAACATTCCACACCAAAACCATAATGGTAACATAAAACTCACACACGGACTGGTTTGTGCTTGTAGGTCCCTCTAGTAAGTCTAACTTGCTTTCATGATGTTGTAAAAAACCTTCTAGCTTACTCAGTTTTCCAGTTTCAGGAGGGCTCCCATACTCTCTCCACATTAGGCTAAACACAGTATATGAAGATGTTCAATGCCACCTTCTTCTCTAGAGGGAATTACTTTCCAGAAGGTTGAGAGATTGAAACATTTTTAAATTTGATAAAATGTTAAATTAAAATTTTTCTTTGAAATAATGATAGAATTCAAAGGAGGAGGAAAAGCGAAAAATAGAACACATGTAACTTGTTGCCGGAGGCCTGCTTCGGACAGGCTGCACACAGAACGGATGTCACCCAAGCACTGGGAGGTGTGGTTTCTGTCCCCAGCTCACACCAGGTGCCTCTCTGAGTCTCACCTTCCTCATCTGGAAAACAAAAGGCCCCGTCTAGACTTTTCTACAGAAGCTCCTAGTTCTAACGTTAAATTATCCCAAGTCCAAATCAAAAGTGGTTTATTTCTTTTGAATCCTTTTGCAGGACTCAGCAGAGTGTGGCCCTAGGGGCAGCCACTTGTTAGGCTAAGTTCTCCTGGAACAATAACTCAGTCCGTCAATGGCTGCATTTGTGGACAACGGCGAAGTTGAGACAGAGAGCTATGCAAAGCATAAAATATTTACTCTCTGGACCTTTAAGAAAACAAAAAAGTAGTTAAGATACATTTTCTCACAGATGTTTAAAAGTAACTACTAAATGATTCACTGGCTGGGCCTCCTGAATATTTCTCACCTCCCAACCTCACTGCCATTACTCGCTGAGAACCAAAGCACTAGGACGACTGGTTATCACCAACACACTGCAGGTAGGAGGGCTCTCAAAGATCTAGGGTTCACTGTGGTTTTCTGGACACACTCCTACACCTGACACTGGGGAACATCTGTCACTCCTCTTCCCCCAATAACTTCGTCCTGGGTGGGTGGGGGGCGAAAACCACGGAGATGATGACAAGGTCGCTCACAGATCTACAAGTGGAATCCAACTTCTCAGAGCCTTCCCAACCACATCTTGAAAAGATGTCTATGGTTTTTGCGTGAATTTTCTTTGTAAGATTCCTGTCACCTGACACTGAATAAAAATAAAATTTCAAAATCCAAGGAGCCAATGCATTAAAAAATTTCTTTTACTTGCATGAAATAGTTGCATTTGAACAGCTGCATTTTGAGATTGAAGTTTAGTTTCAAAGGCCTGGAATCCTGCAGCATCCTGAGGGGTACACTTCTCAACCACACCTGCAGTAAAGAAACAAAGACTTGTGTTTGTAAATAAAGTGTACAAAGTGGACAGGCACTGGGCAGGCTGTGGCCCTTCCTTAGCCACTACTGGTAATATTGGGGTCCAACTGAGCACAGAGCAGCTGATTTAGACCATGCCCCTCCTAGACACTGCGGCTGGCCGTAGAGGCAGTCTCAGTATTAAGAACCTCAAACAAAAGCTTACAACTGAGGGCCATTGGGAATGTGGTCACTGGTCACTAACATAAATGTTTTATCATCTGACACAGAATTTAAATTTCCACCACATGACAGCCACAGGGCCACCTAAAACAAGGAAAACATTTTCACCTGAAAGCAATGAAAACAAAATCACTTTTCATCTACAAATAATTAAAACAGAAAACTAAACAAATATTAATAAGCCAGCAGGGCAAACCGATTGCAAAGAGTCTTTTACCCTTCCTGGTGTTTAGTGTTTTTCTCCACAGAGTAGAAAAAAATACCCCATCTTCTCAGTCACTGGTAGCAATACAGAGTCTGCAGAGTGTTTGGGTGCAGTGACAGCTCTGGAACCTTCTGCAAATCCCCAGGAGTCCTTCCGCATTCCATCAATGCCTCCACAGAGCTTTAATTCCCAGAACCAGAGGCCTCGCAGCCACCAAGCCATGACTACGTGGGGTGTCCCCCATAACTACATAATTGAACAGAACATTGGAAAAAAATGTGTGTGTCTGTGGCTGACATTCATAGAAGTTAGCTGAAATGTAAAAGGCTTTAAATAAATTCTTCGTTAAAACAACTAGTTCAGCATTTAAAAGATGTAAAAGCTCCTACTAGATGGAGATAGTCAATTCCCATCACGACGGAAGTGATCAAGTAGGGACAATGTGGAACTTGAATTCCAATCTGGAAGTAGTTAATTCAGGATCTAGCTTCAGTTTCTCAAACTATCCGCCTTTGTGATTTGACTTGGCCATATGGAGCCTGGGGTTTTTCCAGCCTCATTCTCAGCATCCAGCGTGATGACACTGTCCCCTCGTGGTAGAAAGCAGCATCGCACAGCATCACAGGGAAGGCCCAGGTTTCGAGGGGCCTGCGGTTCCTTAGTTCATTTTGCGTGAGGATTCATTGCAAGGGCCATTTCAGGGCGTGCTCCCAGGAGAAACCGGGGAGGATGTCGGGAGGAGGATGGAGAGGGGAAGAAGCCTCGAGGTGCGACGAGGACTCCTGCAGACTTAGCTAAGCTCCTGTCCCTCCTGAGTCACTCCCCAGGGGTCGGCCCACCCGGCAGCAGGAGAACTTGACTTTCCTCTTCCATCACACCCACCAGCCCTTATACAAGGATAAGATGGCTTGTGGCTGGGGACAATAAACACTCAGGCGCAGCCTGCTCCTTTCTCCGACCTGCAAAGCAGCTCTGGTTCTCCAGTTCTGCCTTTACTACTAGAGGCAAAAAAAAGCACTGAGAGCTGGGGAGGGAATGCTGGGAATGGTAAAAGGGAATTCAAGGAGACATGTTAAAGGCCCAGAGGACATCTGTTACAACATCCTGCCTAGAGCTCTCTCAATAAAAATAAGAAGTTAAGGTCCTTCAGACGATTAGAGGTAACACCAGAGTTGCACTTTGGAGAGAAATGAATTCCAATAGTGATAACTAAAACTTCAAGGAAACAGCTTTCTTCATAATGAAACTATTGATTAGCTAAGTGGATTTCAGAGAACCTGTGGAGAGCCTGGAATATTTTATGTAGCCAGGCTCTAGCCAGACTCGCAGGGGTTGTCTTAGCCCTTTTCCATGGTCGCATCTACTGTTCTCTGCTATATCTAACTTAACAACCCACGATAAATCCTTTGAAATGTAACATTCCTACTAAGTAAGCCTTTCAATATGTAAGAGCAAAACTCCTAGCTTCCCACCAACCCAAGAGCTAAGAATGCCACTAGACACCATCTGAGGCTTACAGTGGGGATTTCCCCCTTCAGGGTGACCCACTTACCTGATGCTTCCACCAGTGCTTTCAAACTGAGCTGTGATTTATGATTTTCTTCTGTTCTAAGGCTATAAATACTGTATATGACTGCTGCTCATTGGAACGTGACATTTGGGAAATCCTAAATGCATGTTCCTGGGCCTGGTCACACATATTTGGCTTCAGAATAAACCATCTCTTAAACTCTTTAAGTCAAACATATTTTTTTGTATTGGCAATAGTAACTTATAATACAAAAGAAACAGAAGCACTGGCTGTGACATTACATTCAAGAGTAACATTATTAATTAACATTCACTAAAATTCTATCCTAGTCATTCTTTATTTCCCTATCATATATAAAAATAATGTCTTGCCAATTAAAAAAATTAATGGCTTCCAATACATGAATAACAAAGAACCCTTCAACTTTCTCTACCTATTTTTCTTGTAAGATTTGGAGATATCACTCTACTTAAACATTTGGTGAGTGAAAATAAGCTAAAATAAGAATTGTTCTTTTTTTCAAATATTTTAATACTTTTCACAGTTCCAGCTCCTTCATTTTCCCAAGCTCTGGAAAATATCTCTGAAAGCATTGAACTGATAGAAATTTAATCTTGTGTCACTGTTGCAGGTGCTAGACTCAGCCAGTGAAGTGGGCAGGGTGTTATCACAAGAATTAAATCTGATAGATGGAAAAACATCAAAGGATTCAAGTTTCAGTGTAGGTAAAGGATATATTGCATTCACACACAGGAGCAGGGGCAAAGTGTCATCCTCAGATTCCTCAGGGACTGGGCCCCATTAAGGCCTCGCTGTAGGCAACACTGCTACACAGGCACACGACATCATCCGGGCTGTTCTGTCTCTCACCCTAATTGTTCTTGAGATTCTGGTTACTGCTCAGTAACTGTTACATAACCACCAGACTAAATCTCTGCCATGTTTACTGGGTGGCAGAACAAACACAGCCCCCTGAGGACTCTTCTTGCAATGAGATACATCGCAGAAGCGTGCTAACTTAGTTTCACATACATCAAGTAAGACTAATACCCTATTAAGGTCATACAAAGATCTCTAACAACACTCACTTATTGCTGTACTGACAGTAGATTAAAACTTCTTCATCTGGATAAGTTTGAGGTTCCAGGGTGGGTAGTTAATCAAACCTTCTAGCTGAACCTGGTTGACTCCTGCAGCTTGCAGTTCTATGTATGTATTACTGTCAAGTTGTAGTCCTGGAAACAGGTCATTGATTTAGCTGAGGACGGGAGGTTTGTCTTCGTCAACCTAAAGGGATATGGTTTAAGATAAACGTACTCATTCAGTCAGTCAGCACTTAGCAACTGCCATATACATACTACACTCACCACTTCAAGCCCAGATACTCATTTATTCTCCTCAGATATGCACACTCTGGTGCTTTCCCCTGAACACCACTGCTGAATCCACACTGTCCCAAAGTTCCTTGTGTTTAACATCCTCAATCCAGCCTCAACCTACTGCTCCAAGTTTGAGTTCATTGTTCAGCATAAGTTCTGCTTCTCACAGTCTGGTAATCATACTAACCTTCAAACATGCAATGTGTAATCCCAACCCCAGGAGGATGGAATATTTACATTAAGAAATACACAGCCAGACTTGGTGGCACATGTTTGTAATCCCATCTACTCAGGAGGCAGAGGCAGTAGGATAAGTTCAAGACCAGCCTGAGCAACATAGAGAGACAGTCTCAAAATAAAATTTTAAAAAGGGCTAAACATGTATTTAGGCGGTGTGTCCCCTGGGCTGAATTCCCAGTGCCAAAATAGCAGGAAATAACTATAACCCCACATGACTTCATCCAGCACTGGCTGGAACATTTCATCTGTCTGGTTTGGCTCTTTTGTGAGATGCAAAGATCTTCAATGCAGCTAGAATATCACTCAATCCAAAATGGATCTAAGATAGAAAGGTGGCAGATTATTGATACTTAACTGAAGAACTCTAAATATAACTGGGAAATCAGGTATTTTTTCAAATCACTGATTAGCACTTATCAAGGTAAAATTGCAAAATGAAAAACTAAATTCTATACCAAGAAGAAAAACATATGTAAAGCTTCCTGTTTAGAAAGCTGTTCTTCATGACATTTGTTTGAGTTTTGCAAAAATTATTTCTTTTATTAGTATTTATCTGTGACATGTAACAATCATCTTGAGAAATTGGTACATACTGCCTTCTATAATGGCTGTACCAGTTTACAGTCCTGTCAGTAATGTGTAAGCATTCTTTTTTCTCCACAATCTCATCAGTATGTGTTAGTTTTTGAGTTCATGATAGTCACTAGAGTTGAATGAAACCTCAGTGTTATTTTCATTTGCATTTCTGTCATGGCTGAATATTTTTTAATGTATTTATTGTCTATTCAAACTTTTCTTGAGAACTGTCTACTCATGTCAAGTGCCCATTTTTTTATTCCGTCTTTTATTTTGGGGAGTCTAAATTTTTCAGTTCTTTGTATATTCTCTATAATAGTCATCTGTCTGCAGAGGAGCTGGCAAATTTTTCCCCTTCCATCTGTTCTCTCTTCACCTTGTTGATTCCTTTGCTGTGCAGAAGATTTTAATTTGATATTAGCCCATTTATTGATTTTTAGTGTTATCTCACATACAGCACGTACTGTGTCGAGAAAATTCTTGCCTATGTCTATGTCTTCAAGGGGTTTGCCCATTCTATCTTTCAACAGATTCAGGGTTTCCATTTTAATATCTAGGTCTTTGATACATTTTGATTTGATTTTAATACATGATGAAAGTTGTGGATCTAGTTTCATTCTTCAGCCTATGGTCAGCCAGTTTTCCCAGCACCATTTGTTACAGAGGCTTTTCTCCAGCATATGCTTTGTCCCATTGTCAAAGATGAGATGGCTGAAGGTTTTGGGATTGTCCCTGAATCCTCAATTCTGTTCCATTGGTCCTCCTGTCTGTTCTTGTGCAAATACCATGTGGTTCTGATCACTGTTGCTTTGTAACATAACTTGATATCTGGTATTGTGATGCCTCCTGCTGTTATTTTGCTGCTTAGGATTGGGTTGGCTATTCTGAGTCTCTCCTGACTCCATCCTGACTTTAGGATAGTTTTTTCCAGTTCTGGAAAAAACACTGTTGGTATTTTGCTTGACATTCCATTGACTCTATTTCGGTACAATGGCCATTTTGACAATATTGATTTTGCCTATCCCTTTTCAGATGTTCTCTTCAATTTCTTTTTTCAGAGTACTATAGTGTCCATTACGGAGGTCCTCTGATTTCTTTGTTAAGTTGATTCCTGGGTATTTAATTTTCTTTGAGGCGACTGTGATGGGACATTTTCTCTGATCTCTTTCTCTGTGTTTTCATTGTTGCTGTACAGGAACACTATTGATTCTTGTGTCTTCACAGATTTTCAAAGAACATAAAACCTTTGATCCAAGATAACATTTTCAAGAAAATAATAGCTTGGAACTTAATTCACATTATGATCTGAAAATTAATACAGGGAAATTTTTTTTCTCAGCAACTTTAGTTTCAAAAAAAGGTAGAGAACATAAATTATATCATGCCTTTAAACATTGATGTATACCTACCTATCAGGAACTATCATAGCGACAGTTTTTAATTGTCTTTTCTTTAATTTTTCTGGAAGTTCTTGGTGCCAACAGCTAAAATATATTTACTGTTGCTGATACAATTTTCATTTCCTGAATACAAGTAGATCTTATATCTCTTTGCTCAGATTAAAAGGTGGTACCGAAAAATCTTAGATGTATAAAATATCCTTCCTTTCTCAAAAAATGTGTATTGAATCATGTTTAACAATGTTCACATCACTCATGTAGATACACATTTACATTACATTATTAAAATCCCACATACTTTTGTATAGCAAAAATTAAGCATCTATATATCTATTTGCTTAAAAATAGAAAACAAATATAAAATAGGAAAGTGAATAAATAACTGAACAGCTGCAATCTAAAATACATTAATGGAAGAAAACTCTGGGTTTGTATTGCACAGCTTGCCTCGTAATTTTTATTTCATCCCTTCCCCTATTCTTAGAAGTCCTACTTACGACGTTCTTTGGCTGACAAAGCTACTACCGAAAATAAGAGCAACGGGAGTGAGAGGAAACAGAAAGGACGGGGAGTAGTGCTACAAAGAAAGAAAGCTCAGTTTCCTCTTAAGTGATACGGGAGCAAAAGACAGGTCAGACCCAAAAGTATCAAAGGAAATGCTGGGGGCCTCAAAGAGATGTGGCAAATAGGCCCATTATTTTACAATGACTCATTAAGAAATCTTTAGTCCATGGGACTGTGGTACAGCTAAGTGGTTAGAGTGCTTGCCTAGCATATGCAAATCCCTGGGGTTGATTTCTCAGCCCTCAAAAAATAAAAAAAAGAAAAAAAGAAAAAGAAAAAGAAAGAAAGAAATAGCTAGATGTGGTGGTGGACACCTGTAATCCCAGCACTTGGGAGGCTGAGGAAGAAGGATTGATGTGAGTTCAAGGCCTGCCTGGAATACATAGTGAGTTCAGGACTAGCATGGAATACAGAGTGAGTTTTCACCTGAAATACAGTGAGATCCTGTTTCAAAAAAAATAAGAAAAAGAAACTCTTTAGTCTCTGAACATTTAGTGGATATTGTTGACAGGCCTAGCTGCATGCAGAAATACAGAGACTGCTGGTTGCCTCTCAATATTTCTGTTTCCCTCAGCACAAAACACTACCATATGGGTACATCACCACTCTAAAAACCACACTTCCCAGCCTGATTTGCTGTGGGCGTGATCAAGCGCTACATGGCAAGACACAGAGGGACACACCATTGGGAAATACTCTCAATGTCTGTGGTAGATTCAGTCAAGTGGCTGGAACAAAACAGATGCTTTCCATAGTGTCTTCAGTCATAAAGTGGACTTGAAGATGTAAATAGTGATGGAAGAGAACTTTCTAGTTCTTTTTTCTAGACCTTAGGAGAGTAAATCCTTATGTGTTGAGTGACTATTTTTCATGTCTCAGTGATTCACAGATGAATTCAATAATTGATATTTCTAACATTATGCTGTAGACTTAAAGCCTTCCAGGCTGCAGCCTCACACCAGCACACCGCTTCACTCTGTTTCCTGAGTTCTAACTGGTAACTTCTAGGTTATTTTTGTTTGTCCTGACTGCTTTTTACAGGTGTTCTTACAATAACATTTAATAGAAACCTTTTTGGCTTTGCATCCCATAATGTACTTCTGTTCACTGGGACTTTTAAAACTGAAAACTGTCATTTTGGAACTCAAAAGATTTACATTCATAGATAACACATAACAAGATTAAAAGTAGGTCAATACTAACTTAATTTCCCTAATTTATTGGAACTTTTGTCTATTCATGTCTTAAAATTTTTAATCTGTAGGACAAGGTATCCCAGAGTTCAGCTCTCAATCTCATGGTAACCGAATTTTTTACCACTTGTTGTTACAGGACTTTGTTAAATGGAACACAGACCTTCACACTGATACTTCCCTAGACCTTTTTTTATTTAAAATTAGAGTCTCACTAAGTCATCCAATCTGGATTCTAATTTGTGATCCTCCTGCCTCGGCCTCCCATAGAACTTAGATTCCAGGTGTGCATCATCACACTCAATTTTATTCTGAAATTTTAAAGCCATTTCTTTCTATTGAGCATGACGCTGGATCTACACGTAGAGGTAAGTGGGCAGGTTTGATGTTACAGACATGGTAACCAATCTTTCTTACTGGCTCTGTGACTTGTGTAAGTTTTTCAGTATCCATAAGCTATAAGCTATCTACTTCAGAAAGAATAAACTCCAAATCAAAACTCAAAATTAAAAAAAAAAAGGTCTGGGAATATAGCTTCATACAAAGATCCTGGGTTGAATTTCCCTTACCAGAAAGGGTGGGGATAAAATAAGGTACATAGCATGGTCATTAGTGTAAGTGACCAAATATTTCAGGGTTCATCTTCATAGACTGCATGAGACAGCTGCATCAACCTGCGTGTGGCCACACAGACTACCCACAACCAATGAGGCTTGGGCTTGGGTCACCTCTGGACAACAACTGAGCCACAGCCTAATTCTCCACACTCTTTTTCCATTGATTCAGCGACCAGCAATGTCTACAATAGAGACTATTCCATCTATGTGAGCCCAGCCCACCTGTATGAGTTTACTCACATGAAGAAGACCCTGGCTACCCTCCCCAGCCAACACCCCACAGACAATGCCATGAGGGAGAAAAATTTGTGATTTTAGCAACTGCCATATAGCATGAGTCATGCTGATTCGGTACGTAAAACATTTAGCCCAGAGCCTTACACAAACTACGGGCTCCATGAACAGTAGCCACTGGTATTAACACACTACCATTTCATCTCCTAAGTAGACTATTTTAGAGAGTGAGTTCAGGACCAATGTGGACTACAGAGCAAGACCATGTTTCAAAATTTTTTTTAAAAAAAGAAAAGCAAGATCTTAGAGTATAGCACAATGGTAGAATGATTGCTGCCATCACAAAAACAAAAACAAAAAAATATACAATACGAAAAGTTCATTATTCCTTCATGGTAATTTACCCATTTTAGTATGGGTTCTTTTTATCAAGCCTATAATAATCATACAAATCAAATTGCACTTAAAGTCTATGCTCACAAATGTTAAGAAAATTCCAAATTCTGAATTTAAGTCAACACAATCCCCATCAGAAGAAGAGAACTTTTATTTCTTTTTTGCTATCAAAACAATATAAATTTGTTGGCCCACCACTGATAATAGACACAATGCAATTCTGTCAGACTCATCAAAACATTCCCAGGAATTTGCTTATGCAAGACCTGGCAAGAAAAACAGTTAATTTGTAAAATTTTACTTTATAATGTATCTTCTTGATAGCAATTATTGTTCCAAAGTGCTCCCAAATAGTTATATGTAAACATAATTTAAGTACAGTTTCACATCTGGCTGTTCATTAAGACATATTTAACTCCAGTGTGAAAATAGCACACTGTATAAATGAAAGACCAAATGCATCACCACATTCAGGATCACTCACAAGGTGATAGAATTTGATTATCTGGAAATGGTGCTGGGTGTGGAAGGAGCCCTAGTGTTTGGGGGAAAGCACGAAATAAAGGCACCTGGGGCAGGGCTCTCTGTTCTGTGTCTATTGTGGCAAGACAGACATGTCAGGATGCAGGGTGAGAAAGAAAATGACCAAAGGGATTTTTATTTATTTATTATAAAATCCAACAGAAAGACAGACCTGGATATCACAAACAGTGCTCCTGTCTGTTCTCTAAGGATGAAAATTTTCATTACCTTCAGTCATATGAAACTCTCTTTCTTTCTTTCTTCCTTTCTTTCTTTCTTCCTTTCTTTCTTTGAGAAAGGGTCTCACCAAGTTGTGGTCCAGTCTGAGCGCCATCTCACCATCTTCCTGCCTCCACTTCCCAGCTCTCATGCCTGTTATTATCAGCTACCCCAGTCTTCCTTCTCTCTCCCTTGGGAATATTCATTATACGAATGGCCCTTAAGTCTTTCTTTCAAACTTTCTCTTTGTCTTTTTGCAATATGTTCTCTTGGCTTGATATTCCAACTTAAGAGTGCTTCTTTCTTTGAATTTGTATTTCTAAGCTTCAATTATACCAATTATTATTTTCTCACAATTTGTTTTCCTTTTAATAGGCTTAATGTGATGCATTCTTGAATGTCTTTGAAGCTATTCATCTTATTACTTTTGAATTTTCATTTATTTCCTCTTTAATTCAACTCAGCAGTCAATAGGTCTCTTTGTTGTTTGAGGCACCTTCCTAAGCTCTTCAAAAATAAGACTCTGCCTACGTAGTAACTTTTGAGTGTGTTTTTCCCCATCCCACGTGCCAATTCCTGTTTTCAGGGTTGCCTGTCTCTATTGCTTTGGAAGAACCATGGGAGAGGCAGCAGAGCTTCCCGTATGGCCTTGGGCCTTGCAATGGACCCAGACTACCGGCCCACCTCTCTGGCATAAGCTTCTATCTGGTGTTGGTCTTTGATAGGGCTTCTCTTTCAGAGATCTGTATTATAGCTTTTATATGGAGGGTAACCATGAGAGACAACTACCTTTTCTGTACATTCTAGACCAAAACTTTGGCTTTCTAGAAGTTACTCTGTGCTCTATTATTTGATCTACAAATGGATCTTGAGAAATGGAAGTTTTTCAACATACTGACCATTATAAGGAACCCTAGAATGAATAAGCATACCCATTTACCAATCCACTATAAATTGATTCCACTTCCAAAATCCAACACACATTTAACATATGGACTACAATACCAGCAACAGTATTGAACTATATGAAATTGATGACAGCTTGCCACTTTTGATTCAAAAAAAAACTGGCAATACGATATAGATCAACTTATACTACTGTTGATTATGTGGGAAAATGTCATTTTAGATTTGTATCAGAAAATCAATCATAACATTGAGCAATAAAAAACAAATCCACCAAAAATAATTCAACAATATTTGACACGTGCTTTTGAAATTCTTTCCTGGGACTCTGAAATCCATTTGATTTGTACAGTTGAACATAAGCACATATTTCCCAAAACAACCGCCCATGGGTTTTGTGGTTTCTGCCTTGCCAGTGCCTGCAAGTCCGCCTGGACGGCTCCCCATGTTAATCCCAAAGCCTGAGCCGGCGTGGTAGAGCAACTGTGAGTATGAATCAGATAAGGCTGCACAGATGCAGGATACTGCATGTTACAGAAAAGTACAAGCAAGAGTCCAAGTGGCTGAATGTTCACTTCAAAGTTTGAGCAGCTCACATAAAAGAGATTGCCAAGCAAGGGAAAGGATAGAGAGAGACATCACTGGAGGGTGAAGATGTCATCTGATCATGTCATAATTTTACCAGGAAGTGGACCTATTTAAAGTCAAGGCAGAACTCAATGTTCTAAAATCCAGTTTAGGTCAGTTCCATAATCATTGATTGAGTGTGTTCTATGCAGGGATGTGATGAGTGTTGTGGGATATGTACAGATGAAAAAGATTCAACTCTTACCTGCTGTCATTTCTTGTCTGCTGTTATTACTAAAAAACCAAAACAAACAAACAAATAAAAAAAAACTGAGAGGGAACTGCCACTGACTTATTATTTAGAAATCCCACTCAGTACCAATTTCTGCATCTAAAAAATCAGAGGCTGAATTAGATGATACTCAAGGTACCTTCCTTTTCAATTCTAATTACTTTCTTTATGGTTCAAGGAATATTTTTTCTTTCAATCCAAACTCATCATTATATTACTCAAGTCAATACTGAAGATCATTTTTAGTCTTTTATCTTTTCCTACTTTATAAAAAGTGAATGTCCATGTTTGTTTAACAACATTAGTTATTGCCTTGTTAGACTAACTTTGACGAGCTAACACAGATTCAAGACAACAGGAAAAGTCTCAAATGTAATTTTAAAGCACTTTCACGTGCTTTATTTAATCACCAAGTAGAATAAAAACCTGGGTTTCCTACCCAGCTGTTTATGGAGCAATAACAAGGTGATCAGTGTGTCCTCGAAACTCATTTTGGCAAATAAAATCAACATTCGTTACTTTTGTAACATCTGTACCACAATTTGATCCAAAACTTCCTTAAAATAAAATTTACTCCATTTTAGCTATTAAAAATCAGTAACTGATTTGATATGCATTTTTACCCTAAAAACATGAAATCAAAATATTTATATACTGAACAGCAATAGCATAAAACCTAAGCATATGGGCTTGGCTCACTCATTCATGAACTGGTTCTCCTTCATTAAACAAATATTTATTGATTACTTTTTTGTGCATAGTATGCTGGATAAATAATGACATGGTACTGCTTTCTGAAACTTACACATAAAGGCCAAGAGACAACTCTTAAAATGAGTAATTTCAATACAACAGGAAAAGCACTAACAAACAAATTCAGAGTTCATGAAAACATGCAACAAAGATACCTGACTTGATCCATAGGACCAGAAAAGGGCATTATCTAACTGAACTATCTAACATAAAACCTGGATAAACACTAGAAGTCAGTCAGCAGAACAAAGAGCAAAGGCCCAGAAGACACATGTTTAAGATTCTTAAGATTCTCATGTTCAAGAAACTGAAGAAACTCAATATAGCTGGGGTATATAGGGCTCAGGAAAAGGCGAGTTGGAGCATCATAGAGCCGTGTGAAGGGTTTGAGGAACCTTCTTCATGACATTTGGAAACCACTGAAGGTCATGAGCAAGGAAATGACATGGCTATAAATGCACACACGTGTTTTCTTATAGCAGCAGTGCGGCCAGGCCACTCAACCTGCCTGGTCAGCAGCATATACCAGTGCGGAAGGATATACCAGGCCCCATAGGAATCAGTAAGAGCTGTCGCAGCAAGCACACAGCCAGTACCACAATGGATTCTGGGCTAGTGTTTCTGCAACAACGGAAGTCAAAGTGTAACAGGAATTCAATCAACATCAACAAGTCTCCAGCTGCCCCCACACACAAGCTTAGATCCATAGCTTTCTGATGATTAGTTTAAACCAGAGAAACTTCTCCAGCAGTTTTTCCTCTTTCCCACACATGTGATATTACCTGGGAATCTTGTTAAAAAGCAAATTGTGATTTGGTAGGTCTGGATGGTGGGGAAAGGAGTTACAGATTCTGCTTTTCTAATAGGCTCTTGGGCAAGGCCAAGGCAATTGGGCAGCATGAGGCATTTTGAAATGTAGTTATGAGATTGCCAGGGAATAGTAATAGAATGGCTGTATGTCTAACAACCTTCAGTAAGTATAACTTACCTTATCAAAACTTCGATCAAAGTTTGAGACACAAAGTCTATAAATACATCCTCTAAAATGACCCTGAGTTTCATGAATTATTTTTCTATAATGAGAGAAAGAGAGGTTTTTATGAATCAGATCAAAACCAATTAATGATGGTGGTTAAAAATAAAGACTATCCAGTGGCAGTACACACCATATGATGTTTAATTTTTTAAATTAATACAAGACTTTTTTCATTAATTCAAAATATCATTCTTTGTTTCAAATGTACTTATCCCAGTGTTCTTGGCACTTTCTGCAGCAGTTATGGAAGTCCCATTTCATACATGTCCTTATGAGGTCTGATGAAAAACACAGTGAATGCCATTGACAAGTGCCATCCAACAGACAGGCAGGCTGATAAAAGCTTTCTGGTGGTCCTCATCTACTTATTCATCAGATCTGGCACCATGAAATTTCTGGTTCTAGCCAACATCAGAATGACCATGAAAGGTAAACATTTTGAATTGATTCAGGACATCAGGGAATCTAAAGACACTCACAAAAGAGGATTTCCAGAACTGCTCCAGAGAGCGGCAAAAATGATGGGCTAAGAGGAAGAGGAAGTCTTTTGAAGACAATTAATGGCAACGTGTCTTTCACTTTAGTTTTTTTTTAAATATAAACATTTACCATATGTCATAATCACTCCTCATATAAAGCTACCTGGGACCCTTGCCCATGACAGAACATCTGGCTTCCCAATAGGAAGACTTATTCTGGCCCAAAGCCACTGATTTGAGTGCTATTTACATTGCGAATTCAAACAGCACACTTCTCTTAACTCCCACTCTACATAAGAGCCTTGCACAAATCAACCCTTAGTTGGATGTTACCAAGGAGACAAACAGCCATGAGAGTTCCCTACATTTCAATCCTACCAAATCTGGACTTTTCCTTCCTTGGTTGGTGTATCACAGCTCATGACTATCTCACCTCATCTAGGTCATGTTGCTGGTTTTTTGTTTAACAGAACAATTAGTTGAGTCATTCATGTCATTGGTTTCAGGCCTCCAGAGTACCTGATAAATCCACCTGTACATGATTATTCAAACCACCCAATGGAGACATTCGTAGGCACAAGAGAAAGAAAGACAAAGACAAAAAAGTCTTCCAGGCATGTGGATGGTAATTAGAGTTTAAATTTGACTCTATCAAACAAGGTTAGGTCATGCATTATCTGGCTAACAAGGGTATTTAGAATTATTAAATATTTTTATTGGTTACTTGCATGATTTTTTCTTTCATCTGTTGCATTATGTGCAGTCTCTTCTGAGTCATTGGTCACAACATCTGGACTTCCAAAAGCCCAGCCTACATATCCAGCACACAAGTATCTACACTGACCAACTATTTAAAGCACATCTACAACAAAATTTTTAAAAATTCAACTCTTACCTTATCAATGATTTCTGACAGACTTCCAAGTGTTCATGCAAATGAGGCAAAAGCCATTCCATGGAGTCATCATCAACACAGCAACTATTCCCTTTGGGATTCTCATAAACTTGCTGCATTATTTTTATCTATTATTTGTCAATATTCTGAAAATATCTTGCTTCCTGAAAACAAGTCCATAGCCAGTAAGAAACAGCATAATTGAAAACAGTCTTCACTTTGAATTTTCTTATGATTCCTCAACCCAATCTCTATTAGTCTCACACTACATAATTTACACGGATTTTTATTTGAATAATAACCCAGAAGAACCAAACCCCAAACTTACAAAGCTGCTTATTAAAAAACTGCTTCACCATAGTGAGGCTTACAGCTTGTGTCCTTGAATTTAACACAGTTTTGAAGAGCCACATGATAATTTGCAGAGTTCTCAACTTAAAGTTTAAATCTTGTCTTTCAACACCCGAGGTGTTTTGGTCTGATGAGCAAACCAAAGAAGCATGAAAATAATTTGATCTCAAGGTCTTTGGAATAATTAAAGCTCAATAATATCCCAGAAAAAAGGAAAAGCAAAAGCAGCATGAAATGCGAGGCTTCATTTACATTTTTTTCCAAATTAATATTTTCTATTTGATATGAATGATAAGAAGCTTTGCATTTAATTTGTGAAAAAAACCCTGAAGAAATTGCCATAATCTTGCCTTTTTAAATTTTAATTTTATAATAAAAAACATATTTTAGTTTTATGCCCAAAAGATGTGTTACAATGAGAAATCAGTCAGCTGTTTGCAATACATTTTATCCTTGATTTATAATCTATATAGATGCTGTTTGTGGACAGAGAGATTTAGGAATTTCTAGCTCAATTATTTCAGGCTCAATTTTATTAAAAGGAAAGTTATCTTCATGTCTAAAACTGTCAGTAACTGATATTTGTCTGAAAGACCCAGTAGAATTGTCTCAAAGGCTTTGTTACAGGCTTCCAATAGGCTATTTCTTGCCCCACAGAGTGTTTCAGATTGGTTAGTAGCAGATTTAGTAATAGTTCATTTGTGCTTACAGAACATAGATTAATTTAGTGCTATTTTCAGAGGAATATTATAAGGTTAACGCTTAGAAGAGACAGACTACTTTATCAGTGATGACGAAAGGCTGTTTTTTCCTGAGGAAGCTGTTTGGTAGTATCTCCACCTACAATGACAGCCTCAAGATAGGCCAAAGGTTCTGTATGACTAGCCACTCTTCAAATTGTATCTGAGGAGGTAGACAATTTACATACCCAATTCTGTATGTGTTTTCTTAAATGGAGCATTGTACCTACAAAGTAAAAACAGAAAACATTATATTTCAAGAAAGATGAGAAAATAATATGGCCCAATAGAGCAGACAGCAAATATTCCTTTGGAAATGACCATTTTGTCCTGAAAAGGGCACCCTAATATGTTACAAGATGAACAAATGAAGATGTGATATGCATATGTACCAATTCCTCGAGATGAATATAATTATTACATATCACAAAGTAATAAAAATTTTAAATTAAAGAGCTTAACAACCTCAGCATATGATTTTTTAAAAGAAAAAAGTTATACAGCTAATGACAATTTTTCTCCTTTCCCCTGCCTCTTGCTATTTCTCTCTGCCCATTCAGAAGACAGTATTTGCTACGTGTCCATGGAATTACTGAACCTAAGAGACCATTATCCAGGGATTCTCCTTTTATGAATTGTCTTGAAGGCAAGATCAAGGGACAGACCATATCCAGAGGAACAGAACAAATCTGAGGATCAGGAGAGACTTAGGTGTTACCAGGCTCATATGGAAAAAGATTACTGCAAAATTAAGGTCCACTTTACATGTGTGCACTTCCCACCCCCACCGCGCAAACTCCACCAGGTCCTACAACTAGATTCTGGAACAGCTACCCTACAACACTGCAGCTCCTGTTTTCTGGTCTCCAGGGATGGCTGGGCTAGCTGGGCTGGCTAAAGAGTTAATGAAAATAAAAGTATTCAGAAAGCTAAGCATAATAAAGAAAGACAATGATCAGGGTGGCCTTCGTGAAAGGAATAAAGGGCAGTTCCCGGTGATGTCCTAAGGCTGAATTCAGTTTGTGGCCACAAGCAAGTAGTTTTGATATGGTTTGATGGCATTTCCTGGGGAGCAGCGTTTGTTGAGTAGGGCCCCACCACCTTTCCCAGTCCAGGGCAGAGTGAGTTAAGGGTGCTCACCTGTAGAATATAGGGCTTTTCTGGGCACAGCTCATAACGCTCTGGGAACCCATGTTAAGTAAGGAGTTGCAAAGAGAATTGTACAAAAAATGTCTTTTTCAAACATATAATATATTCTGTCTCTCTGGACACTGGTCTAGAGCTAAACGGCAGTTAATTTGCTAAAAAGATCTTCAAAATCAAGAAGAAGATTAAGATGACAGGCATTTTAGGAAGCTGAAGCACCTACATTGAGCCAGGAATTGCCCACACAGAGAGCAGGACATTCATCTTTATGTGTATAACTTTCCAACATGAAAAAGGGAGATCTAAGATAAATCCAACATAACTAACTCAACTAATTTCTGTGCTTTGGGTGGTACCTATGTTGCACAGTCTTGTGCGGTAGCATACACCATAAGTATGAGGAAGGCCCATGAAATCCCATGGAACTGGAGATCCACCAAGAAAGTGTTGTGATCCAGGCACACACGAGTGTCCAAACTTTTGGCTTTCCTGGGCCACAGGAGTGAAGAGAAATTGTCTTGGACTGTATTTAAAATATCGAATTTAGTTTCACATAGTCAAATCATAAAAATTCCTTTAAAATCTTATAATATTTTAAGAACATCTACAAATGTGTGTGGGGTTGCATTCTGAGCCATTACAGTCTGTAGACTAGACTGGACAAGCCTGACAGAGCTTTAAGTTTCACTTACTATTTCCTTCTGGCGCCTCAGCCGTCTTAGTTATTTTTTCATTGCTGTGACTCAATACCTGACATCCACAAATTTAGGGGAGGAAAGGTTATTTATGGCTCACAGTTTCAAAGTTCACAGTCCACTCAGGGACGGCCAGCAGTAATGGAAGTACACGGCAGAGGCAGAGGTAGAGGCTGCTCCTCACAACACCACAAACAGGAATACAAGCCCCATCAAGTCCAGTATCTCCCCAGAGGAAAAGCTGTAATAATCTTTCTTCTTCCTTCTTTTTATATGGTTGGAGTTGGACCTCCCACATCTGGGTGGGTGCTCTTCCCTCATCTGCTGGCCCACAAATCACTCACACTCAAATCCAGGCTGGTTCCTAATTGCCTAACCTAGGTGTGGTTCCTAAACCCTAATACAGGCATGGCTCTTAATTGCCTCAAATTGAGATAATCTCTCTAATGGTCACACTCAGCAAGGTAGTTCCAGAGATGCAGTGGCTCTGCCTGCTATGAGGTCAGTCGATGGTTGTTCTCGAATAGGATATCCAGATCTACTTGGTGGTGCCATGTTCTCTAGAAAGAGAATCTCTCAGAATGTGATGATGTCTTAGGCATCGTTATACTCTTTGTAGCAAGGCCTTAAGTTTCCTAGTGTTATGAATAATGCTACATTAACCAGGTTTTGTCCCAGAATGTGAGTAATTCAAGGATTTAAGCCCTGAATTCCTAACCCTGAATTCCTTGGTTGCAGATACTGTTTGGGTCAATACACTGCTTTTTTCTTGAAGAGGCTGTCATCCAGAAAATTAGAATTGTAAAATTTACAATGAACCTATGGAAGTAGTAGCCCCTAAAGTCCAATACCCAATAAATAACTTAAAACAGCTTTGTCTAGGACTGTTCTATTCAGCTTCCTTGAAAGCAGAAGAGGCATCTTGTATGTTTAGCACAATAAATTCAACCTGGGAGTTCCGGGACTAAGAATTTTTAGATCAGTACATTTCCAAATGGAAGTTCTACTCCTGGGGCCTGAGGTCATTAACCAAGGATCTCCACCTGGTAAAGGGATCCCCATGCTTCTTAACATTAGCCTCTATTAATGATGAGTTTGTAACATGTCTTGGATATGTTAGGGTAAAGAACAGCTATGAACTTTGGCACAGTTAAGAGAACAGAGATTGCAAATTTCCACACTTAAAAAGTACTTAATTTGTCCTAGTCTCACGGGAACTCCCTGAAGCTGCACTTGGAGCCACCAGCACCTTCAAGTGCTCCATCAGTTCAATGATGAACAGGTTACCTCACTGAGGATATGTTGGACCCAACACAAATATAGCCACTGTACACCATTAAAAAAAAGACAAGTCTCTACGTGCCAAACCTCTAGAAATATGCTGCTTCAGTGAGTGGCCAGCTTGCTTTTCCTGAGCCAATGGGTGAATGCTTGAAAATGTTGGCCAAAGAAGACAGTTATGACAAATCACAAGCACAAAAGAAAGAGAAGATAAAATGAAGACATAATTTCTCCTGATTCAGCTCCTTTGAGCAGAAGCTCTCCTTCCCCTTTAAATGCAACAAAACTCGAGTTCAGCACTGTTTCACTTTCCTTTTCCTTAATGCTAAATACACAAATATTCTTCAGAGAAAAGCCAAAGAATATGGCATGACATTCAGTTCAGTTAGTCATTCTGTAGTCAAGAAAACCAAAGCTCTAGTGGGGCATGTTCACAAAGAATCTTATGACCCCATGACTACTAATTATTTTCTTGTACCATATACATGAGAAGATGGAATTTTATCTGTACCCTAAGTACCTGAGTTCGATTCCCAAACTGGGCGTGGTGGCACACGCCTATAATCCCAGCACTCAGGAGGCTGAGACAGGAGGAATGCTGTGAGTCTAAGGCCACTGGGCTCCACAGTGAGTTCAGAACCAGCCAGGAGTATAAACAAGACTCTATGAATCTAACCTCAAAAAAGTATATATATATATATATATATATATATATATATATATATATATATATATGTGGAAGCATCAAGTGAAGCGGGAAGCCTCTGCTATAGAGCAGATGCTATCTGATGACACTCTTAGCTCTTGGGTTGGTGGAAATGGGGAGCTACTCATATATATTGAGAAGGTTTACTTAGTAATCACAGGAATGCTGGGTCAGGCACAGACAGGGTTGACAATGTGATCATAAAAGGCACTGATAGGCCCAAGATAATTTGGCTATGCAAATCCCAGTCTTCCCACTAATAAAACCAGTCAGTTCACCTTGCAGGATCCTGAACGTGGTGTGGCAGCTTCTTCTGAGAGTGTTCTGCTCGTACTAACTTTAACCCATTCATGTCCAGAGTATTTGCAATGCATTTTCTACTTCTCTAAGTCATTTATGTTGTAGGTGGAAGACAAATTCAGGCATAATCATGCATGCAAGGCTGAGGCAGGAAACCTGCAAGTTCCAGTCCACTTTGGCAATCTAGCAACATGGCAGACTCTCTCTCAAAATAATAATAAAAAATGAGCTGGGGATGTAATTAGTGTGAAGGCTCAGAGTTCAAACCCAGCACTCCAAAAAAAAAAAAAAAAAAAAAAAAAAAAAAAAAAAAAAAAAAAAAAAAAAAAAAAAAAAAAAAAAAAAAAAAAAACCAACCAACCAAACAAAAAAACCCCCCAAGAATAGTAAGAAAAAGAGGACTACTTAGGGGTGCTCCAAACCATGTTTTTCTGCATGATAAAGGATTTAGTAGTGCCATGATTTTTCTAAAAGGCAGTAATTACTTACATCTAATATTTGTACATTTTCTCAACTAATTTTACTTTGTGAAAAACCTCCTACTCACGGGCAATCCAACAATTTGCTTACCACATTAATATGAAACGATTTCTTCCATAGATCATCAAAATTGGCCTATAAAAATACTTTGAAATCACACTGAAATATAATTAATTTAGATTCCATTAAAATAGAATTTATTATAATTGAGATAAAAGCCAGATTGAGGTTAATTCAGTAGTATCTATAAAACAAGAATTTGTGATGCAAATTTATATTTATACCAAAGAACAGCTAATCACTTAGAATAATTAACTTTCAAGCATTCTATAAGCATCCATTTAATAAAAATTTATTTCTTTAATAAATTAAGAAGTCTTCAGAAAACCTATATTTCAAATTTCCATATATATGCCTGAAAGTAAGAAAACTGCCTTAAAAAAAAATCTGTAGTTCAGGCTTTTTCACTGGTCCTCTCCCCCTCAAAGGGTTCAGAAAGGTGTAAAATTATCAGTAAAATCCATCTAACTCTGTTTTTTCTCTATATACAATAAAAAACTGTATAATGAAAGATTCAATTGAAAAACCATTAGAAATATTGTGATAATTCTTTTAATTTTATGTTAATTTTCCAATATGTCTTTTTATCTTTGTTTCGATTGGACTTTGAATGTCCATATCTTATCTATATCCAACATGTTTGCACAAATGCAAACAGAAGTGCTCCATCTGGAGCAAAACATGTGCATTCTACGTGTACAGCGCCTCCACCCCAATCTCATCCACAGTGTTGCTTTCTGATTTATAGGTCATTTATTGGCCAACATCTAGGCTAGGAGTCCCTTACTTCTGTTTCCATAACATGGATTCTCATAATTATATCACAGCTCCCATCACATGGCTTGGAATTACCACCCTGTTTGCTGTCTCCTTGTCAAATTTGAGCAGCTTAGAGGGAAGAATCATTGCTTAATCAAATTTCCATCAACACAATAGGCATCTGATGAGTATTTCTTTTTAATTGCTCAGAATGCAGATGGTAGAGAGGACTTATTAAAGTGAACATAAACGTTATGGTTTAGACACTGTAGGAAATAGGAAAAAGAAGAGAATGGCCCAATGTTTACGACAAACTAATCTATAGAGGAGTATGTGACTTTGCAAAACATTGATTCGAATGGACGCTCGGCAATCTGAGTGCAGAACAAGATAGAGATACAGTAAGTGCCACATACTTGGAGCTTGAAAGTTTAAAGTGGTGGAAACAAGAGAAAAACAAAATGTGGATACAAGAGAAAGGCAAGGAAACCATTTACCAATATTTGAAATCTTGTGATAAATTATATTGCACTTCAAATTTAAATCATCTTATATATCAACAGAGGTGTCTGAAATTGGAATAGATACTATTTAAGTTCATAATCATGGTCTTACTCTAAAAATACAGAGAGAGAGAGATGCCACTGAGAAGAGCCTGGAGAAACACAGCAGGAACAGATCACATAAATTAAATCTTTATGTACTTTAAACATTAGCTTTTCTACAATAGATAAAACATTAACCTTCTGTCACAATCTTCTTTAAAAATAATACATTGCCCATATGACCAAAAAAAAAAGTGATGACTTTTACCTGAAATATCTATAGCCCGCTGGTACTTCTTGAGGTGGTATGTTTGGGTCATTCCCGGATGAAATTATATAATCTCTATTTTTATTCTTAATAAAATGTGTGTTTAAATTCATTGGGCCTACCAACTATGCCCTTTTATAAAAAATAAGCACGATTTTCCACTTAAATGATTCAATATTGTCTTGTACTTGAAGCTTCACTTATTTTTTTGTGGTTGTTTATTGACACATAATCACCTAATTCACTCATCTAAGATGCACGGTGGTTTGTAGTCTATTCACAGAGTTGTGTAGCCAGGGTCATTATCATTTTTAGAGTATTTTCTTCACCCTAGCTTCCTTTCATTTTAAAAAGGAACTTACCAAAGCTAATTAAAAAAAAAGCAATAGAAGTAGATCCTTTAGGAAGTATGTACCAGAAGAGCTTTGTTGACTTTCATTTATGATTATTACAGATGATACTGGGGTTATGTATTTGAATAACTGACACAGAACTCTGAGAACAGCCTCCTTGTACTGCTAACTATTCAGCCCAATATGGAAACAGAGACACACATAGGTTAAATACTTGCAAGAAGCAAAAGGCAGTCTCTGGTGGCCTTGATCCAGCAGGCACTTGTAAATTAATCCTTCAAAATCAGTCCTCACAAAAAGAAAAAGAGTGAAAGAACTTCTAATATAGTGGCAGACTAAAATAACAAAGATTATTCTCATGAGAAAATGAAAGGCAGTAAGGACATTAACATGATATGTATTATCATGAATATTATGCATATGTTGACGAACTGACCAGATTCCAATATAATGGTATTTTAAAAGGTAAACTGAGGCTCAAAAATTTTACAGTTATGTGAGCATACAGAAATCCATAACTGGAGAGCTCTAAACCAGAAGTGGTTCAGGGGACCATGGTAGGAAGGCACAGGCTTCAATAGACGGAATGCAGAAGTAATACAAGGAAAATATTTCACTAGATACAGCTGGAAAGTTGTCTTCTTTAGTTTACCTTGCTGGAAACTTGTTTGATACTTATTGACTGAGCTTAAATCCTGCTTTTCTTTAATACATTTGCAAGAAATAACTCAGGGTAATTACCACTGTGTGCAAATCAAGCACGGTCAAGGTCATTTCTGTTTACTTAGCTGACTGTGTCAACCCAAAGATGCTTCAGACTTTGTATTTTAATTTCCTTTACTGAATGATAGAGTAAATCAGTGTTGATTAATCTAACAAAAAGAAGCTTAATATACATAAAAATGTTAGTAGCATGAAAGGCTTTAAACATCTTATGAATTCTGTCTATAGTGACCACTAAACATAGGATATTTTAGAAGAATATATTCAATTTTTGAGTTCAACTTCAAGGATCGAGCCTTCAGTCAGAATGAGTAATCTGTGAGGCTGGCTCAATATGACATTCATTTTCAGTGATCTTTTCGTTCTCTCAGACTTAGTGATAATGCAAAATCAGCTATATAATGTCCTAAATCATAGAACATTTCTGGTTTCTTAGTGCCTTTCAACCACGGTATTCCATTTTCTACCTGAAATTGATTGAGAACATTGGCCCCGACAATGGCTAAAACAAGACCCTTTGTTTCTTCCATGGAATGCTATTCTCTCAATTCAACTGTCAAGTCTGCTTGCTTCCTTTATAAAATATGCTCTTAAGAGTAGTCATCCCCCTTTTTTTAACATGGTCTTGTTATTTTTTGGTTCCTGGGATACAGTACCTGACACCTACAACTTAAGGGAGAAGAGATTTACTTTAGCTCACAGTTTCAGAAGGTGCCCACATTCGTGGGTGCCCGGCAAGAGCAGCAGCACATGTCAGAGGCCCGAAGGAGGACAATCTGTGCACAGCATGGCAGACAGGAAGCTAAGTCAGCAAGGAAGGGGGGGGCTAGCGTATATCCTTCCGAGTGTGTCCCAGTAACCCACCCCTGTGGGGTCAAGCCCCAGTGTTCTGCCCCTCTGACGAGGCCCCACCCACTAACAGCTCGTGGTTCCATAGGTATTACACAACATCCAAGTGCATGAAGCTTTTGAGCACATTCCAGATCCAAACTGTAACACAAGGGTAAATGTGCAAATATAGCTGCTGATACACAATATACCTATTTCTCAGAATTTTTGTTTCCACTTTATTATTATTATTATTATTAATTATTTTGAGACAGAGTCTTACTCTATAATCCAGGCTGGTCCTAAACTCACTGGGGAGCCCAGGCTGGCCTCAGACTCATGGCAATCCTCCTGTCTCAGCCTCCCGAGAGCTGGGATTACAGGCATGCACCATCATGCCCAGTTTATGTAGTGCTGGGGGATCAAATTAGGCAAACGCTGTAATGGCTGAGCCATTCCTCCACCCCTCGCTTCCACTTTATTTAAACATATCGCAGAACATTTTTACATACAGTGCACAATATTTAAATTATCATTTCATATTTGCCTGCAAAGTTTGTGGAATACTCACAAAAACTTCTAGGCTACATTTAAACTTTGGCTGACTTTGAACTAGTTCATCTAATACAGAAATCTATAATAGAAAGAGAATATTCAGTATCAGAGTGAAAGTCGCATATTGAAAATGAAAACTACAATTCCATTCCAGAAAGTTTGTTATCTCACATGTCCTGTGGGAAAAAACGGATGTATCTTCTTACAATAATAAAATACACAAACAACCTGTATGCACTTACAGAAGATTCAAATCATTCTATCCTGTAACCCAAGAGGTTAAGTCATTTTCTCTGTTATCTGCTATGTGTGGTTAGCAAAACATTTTCTGGCTGACCCCGCTAAACTATGACCAGGAAAAGTTGTTATTATAAGACCCAATCTGGGACCCTGACAACCACTGGGTGTAAATTCACATGGCTGCAGTGGTTGGAGAAATTCCCTGAAAGAAAGTGGTATTACTCTAGGTAAAATACAAAATGCATACACCCTCTACAGTGGTCTGGAAAGCTTCACCTGCAATGTACCAGCCAACACTTAAATAATGCTACATCTGCCATTCCCTTTACACCTTAACTTGTTGAATCCTCACAGCAACCCCAGGCAACACACTATATAATGCTCTTACTATAACCATTTTATACCGCAGGAAACTGAGGCACAGAGAGGCTAAGGAATTTTCTCCACAATCGGAGCACCAACATAAAGTTAAGGTCATGATTCAACATCTGGCAGTCAGGCAGATTTTGTTAGGCAGGCGTAGGGTTCACAGCTAGATTTGTGCTAGGTAAGCTCAGAGTGGTCAGGGTTGCTGGGTTGAGAGTGCCCAAAACTGAAACATGGCAACCGAGAAAAATCAGAGCATCATGAGATACAGAACGATGGCGTAGGTTACAAGTAAATAGGTCCTGGGGATCGTAGCTATGGATACAGGACTCTTGGTAGACACCAGTCTAAAGCCAATGATCATTTTATGTTAATTTGTACTAATCAGCAAAGGCCAAACACATAGAGAGAAATGAACTGGTATGATTTATAGAAAAACTATAAAAATGTTTATAGCTGCTGAATAATCGGCAGTCTTGCCCCTCCCCTGCTTGAAGGAGGACTTCCTACCATCGGCCTCCCTTCTCCTTTATACTCTCCCTGTGAAGTTACTTCCTAACTGTTTTTTTTTTTTGTTGTTGTTGTTGTTGTTCATGGTGTTCATTAGACACTGACAGACAAAGACCTTGGTTTGAGCTCTCCAGTAGCAGCAGCATGGTTCCAGGAATCCTGCTCTCAAAAGTATCTATTTGTAGGTTGCAACATACACTATTTTATGTTTAATACTGACTATACTGTAGACTAGTTTACCTCTACTAAACTGTTTCTACAAAAGGATGGGTCAAGTTTAATGCTAACAGAGACAGAAAAACAACCTAAGGGAGTCTGTTCCATGGGACAGTAACAGAAGGAAGATTGGATCTGATTAGGCCACAATGATGAGTCCCTGTTTCCTCTCTATGACTCATTTCTTTGACTGACCAACAAGTATATTTCAAAGTAAGCAATCAGTCAGCGCTGAATATGAATTTAAATAAACATAAATATTAAAAAGGTATTTCATATATGTTATTTGAAGTGAAACTCATGCAAAAATCTATTAATGTTCCCAATGAAGAAAATAAGAAACAAAGATCATTAATTCACTTGAAATCATCCTGTTGACTGGCAGCACACCTACAATCACAGCTCTAACTTCAGTCTGTGTGATTGCTAAGGTGTCTTGCTTCCATATCAGTGACAAATCTTTTTGTAAGTAAGAAATTTTAAACAGCATCCAATCTACTTAACATGCAATCAAAATTTTCAGTATAATCAAACAATATGGACCACTCCTTGGCATTCACTTTCAGTATCTTGGTTTCTAGTGTGTGAAATTGATTCCAACATCAAAAATGCTTGTAGAAATTGATAGCTATAGATGTCTACAATTAAAAGAAAAAATGTCCCAAATTAGGCATCTTTCCATTTACCCAAAAAACTAAACCCAACACAAGCAGAAGACATAATAATAACTAGAGTACAAATAAATTCTATAGAGTAGAAACCAAGTGAGTCAACAAATCAGTTTCTTTTTCCAAAAGATCAACACAGTTTACAAGACTTACCTAGGCTAACTAACAATAAATAAAAGAATTAAAATTAGGAATGAAAAAAGAGACATCACTACCAGGCCTAAAGAAATCAAAAGGATTATATGAACACAATTGAGGGATAGAAAAGCTATTCAATGAAAACAAATTGCACGCCAGATGTTGGATGAAGGTTAACATCAAGATATTTAAAAAGCTATTACAACTCAACAACAAAAAGACAAATATCTTGACTTTTTGAATGGGCAAAAAAATTGAACAGATATTTCACCAAACAAAATGCATGAATGCCCAATAAGCCTAAGAAGAAACCCTCAATATCACTAACTATAAGGAAAATGCCAAGAAAAATCACAGTGAGATTTGTACCTCACCTATTAGATTATCCAGTAACAAGGAAACAGAAAATAACAGGTGTTGGCTAAGAATACAGAGTTTGAAACCCTTGCAAGGTAATATGGTGAAACCACTCAGGAAAACAGTATGAAAATACCTCAAAAAATCAGACACAGACTATCTACGTGATCCAGGAATACCACTTCTGGATATACAGAACAACTGAAAGCTGGGTCTCTAAGACATACATGTATGTGCCCAGAAACACTATGCCCAAAAGCCAAAAGGTAGGTGCCGATAAAGCACTTATTGATGGATGAATGAATACGCAAAATATAATACATGCATGTAATAGAAGAACATTCAGCCTTAAAAAGGAAGGAAATTAGGGCATGTATAACAGTATCAGTGAATGTTGAGAACATGCGCTAAGTAAGACAAACCATTCATAAAAAGACAAATATAATTCCACTTTCATGAGATACTAGAGTAGTCAAATTAATTGAGGGAGAAGAAAGTCGGATGGTGGTTGCCAGGTGGGTGGGTGGGGAATGAAGAGCTGTCAATTAATGTGCATAGAGTTTTGGTTTTACAAGATTGTTGTGAGTTCAAGGCCAGCCTGGGCTACCTAGTGAGTTCAGGACCAGCCTGAACTACAGAATTAGTCCCTGTCTGAAAAATAAAAGAATACTTTTCTACTTACAGCTTTGCTCTGCAATTTGTTGAAAGGATATCTCAAGGTATCAATTGCCTCTGACTCACTTTTGGTTATCTCAATTTCAAATCTGTTTAAAATATGATTAGCTTCCTGCACAGTGAAGATTAAGTTCAGAAACTTCACAAGGGGAAGCAACTGCCAAATGATTTACATGCCTTCTAGAAGCATGGCCCTGTGGCTTAGAAGAGAGAAAATTCTTCCTGAGGGCTTTCAAAATGAGAGATGTGAAGCCTGGTTGGATTTTCACTGACTTCCATGCATTAACTTAAGACCATAGGCTCTGAAATCTGCACTTACTAAGCACATTGGTGATTCTGATGAAGATGTTGATGGATCATCTTTTGAGATACTATCCTAGAACATATCCCCACACTTATTTTCTGCGTCTCTTCTCCACCTTGTGCCAGGGCCAGGAAAGATAATTTTTCACATTCTATCAATCCAGGGGTGGCCATGTAAGGAGCAGAATGAAACGATGCAGGAAGTGCTCCAAAGAAAGGAAGCTTGACCGACTCAAGGGATGAACTGGCAACTCATTTTTACCAGAAGAACATATGCTGAAGAATTAAGTTCTGTAGTCAGGCAAAAAATGATATGATAATGTATTAAATCTTCAGGAATGGGTGGTCAGCATCAAAATTCTCAAATACTGACATGAAAGCAGCAAAAATAGGGAGTTTATGCAACAGATCAAGGAAGCACAAAATAGTTATAAGCCCTGAGTATCAGAAGGAGGCAGGAGGAGTGCCAATTCTCCAGATACTACAGATTATAAGGGGTTGCACTGTCTATAAAGAACTTTAAATAAAACTAATAAAATAATTCAGGTATAGCATCACACACCTGTAATTGCAGCAGAGCCAAGGCAGGAAAATTATGAGTTCAAACCCAGCCTGGGTAACTTAGTGATTTAGCAAAATCCCATCTCTAAATTAAAAAAAATAAATAAATAATAAAAGGGTTGGGATGCAAAAGTCCCAGGTTTAATCCCTTGTACAGCAAATAATACTAACAAAAAATTGTGTCTGATTTTCTATGTTCAGGCTAGTCCTGAACTCACTATGAAGCCGAGGCTGGCCTTGGACTCACAGCAATCCTTCTGTCTCAGCCTCCCAAGTGCTGGGATTACAGGTGTGCACCACCACGCCCCACTTATGTGGTGCTGGGGAATTGAACTCGGGTACTCAGCACTTGCTAGTCGAGCGCTTTAATGGTTGTGCCTTCCTCCAGCCCTGCATCTGATTTTTATAAATTGAAATTTCAAGTACCCTGACTAATATTAATCATAGAATACTTGTGACGGACAAAATAATGGCATCTCCAGTGTCGACCCCCAAAACCCATGAACATATCACCAAACTGCAGTTGTAATTAAGTTGAAGAACTTTCAATAAGGAGATTTTCCTAGATTAACCAAGGGAGCCTAATGGAATCACAAAGGTCTACTTAAGGAAAAGGAAGAGACAGGACAACAGAGGTCAGAGATGTGATGACAGAACAAGGGCAGGCATGATACCACTCCTGAGGGTGGGCTGTGAGCCAAGAAAAGTGGGCAGCCTCTTTGAGCCAGAAAAAATAAGTAACAGATTCTTCCCCATGGCATCTAGAAGCAGCACAGTCCTGCTGGTGTCTTGACTCTAGCACCACAAATCTAAAAACTTTTCTTTTAACAGTTTTAAACTAAAATTATTTTCCTCACCATTTTATTAATATATATGCAATACATAATGTTTACAATGAAATTGAGTATTTTGTGCACATATATATCACATCAACTAAAAACTTTTTGAACTTCTGATCTCTAGAGCCATGATGAATGTGTGTTGCTCTGTTTCCAGCTGCCCCATTCGCAGCTCTCACTTACTCTCCCATTTTACTCTAGGAATCCCTCCTAGTGAAATGACATCTGTTGTTTTGCCTATCAAACCACAACCTTTGCTTCCTTGTGACTCTCTATTTTTTGCCCCATCTACATGATTAGAGTATTTGCATAGCCTGCCCTAGCACCCAATCCTGACCTACTGTGGGCCAACCCCAGTACTTTCCTGACAGTTTGGAATGACAGCTGAAGGCAAGACATATGGTCTGGGTGCAGAGGAAAGAAGAAATGAGGAGAGAGGAAGGACTTCCTCAGCTCCCTACAGCGCCCCTGGTCCTGGTGCATCTTGAATTCTGGGATATCCCTTCTTTCCCTTAATTCTTTTCAAAAGGGTTTCTTGAAAATGAAACAACTACATGTTGTCCATCTCTACCCGTTCTTCTCTCTGCTCCCAAGATCCCTTGGGCTTACAACACAAGTGCTCCCCTTGCAGCTTTCAACAGCTACACTGAGGGACCTGGGGAGCAAAGGAAAGGATACAGCCCAAGAAGCAGGATTCAGCCAGCTTGTTGATTCTTACTTACCAGGTCCTGTCAGCCTTTTTTCCTCTTCCTAGGGTCAAGGAACTCAGCCCACCTTCCTCTCCCTTTATAACTATCTCCATCAACTCCACCTTTTAGTTTCCTCCCTCCAGAAAGAAGCATGTTGGTCTGCTACAGTTAAGCTATCATTGTTTCTCACATTAGGGATCCTAGTGCTGACCACGATGAGAAGACAAAAAGGAATTAAAAATAAACTAGTAAGCATAGTTTCCAAAATTTTCCAGAATTTTCTGTAATCATTGCCCCTAGCGTATAGCTTATTTCTAGCTAAATAATTCTTCCTTGAGTACTTGTAGCTCTTCCTCAAATTAAAATTTTTGTTTTAATACTATTATTTAATATTATTAAACTTCAACTATTTGCCAGAGACTATGCTAACGTCATATATAAAAGCAGTTCATGAGGTAAACAGAGTCCAAACAACATCAGAAGAAATAAAGGTTGGAGCTAATATGAAAGGAGTCAAACTCAAGAGCCACAGTTACACTGAATCTTTGAGGATCAATATGAAAACCTAGTTAAGGCCGATAGCTGATGTAAAAAATTTGTTCAAATATCATCTGAGAATAAAATCTTCACACGAACTCAGGATAAGATGGAGTGTTTAGTCACTACGCTAACAACATCACAATCAGTTCACACCCAAACCACAGTGCAACTCACCTCAGTTCATTTGGAAGACAATCCGTGTGCCTCGCTTCTTAATGTCAGCTAGCTATCAGGGTGGCCACTTTCCAATACACCCACCTCTGGTGTATCTCCATACAGCTTCCATAATGTTTGTACCAGTTTACACTCCTGCCAAGACTGAAGAAGGACTCCTTCTTCTCCACAGCCTCGCCAGCATTTGCTGTTTTTGAATTCTTAATACCTGCCATTCTTACTGGAATTTGATGGAAATGTGGTGTTTTGATTTGTGTTTATCTTATGGTTAAAGATTCAGAATATTTTTCATGTCTTATATTTACTTGTCATTTGTACATCTTCTAAGAACTGTCTGTTCATTTCTGTTGCCATCTTTTTATTGTGTCTTTTATTTTGGAGTATCTACTACTTTGTTCAGTTCATTGTATACTGAGGTTTAGGGTTGTTTTAATCTTGAAAAATTTTATTATTCATAAAACAGAACTAAAATGTTGAATAAACCACTTCCTAAATTTAAAAAGTCCTTCAAGGAGAGCTTTCAAGAGTTGACTCTGTTACCCTCCAGCACAGCATAATGGGTAAAGTGAATAAATATTTATTACCCACATGATCATGGGCCAATTATTTAATCTTCATGACTATATTCATGAGGATTAAATGAAACAGCCTGTGTCTTTTTCAATTCAACATCTGGTACATGAAAATCATGCAATACCTATTAACCACTGCTATAAACATCGTTCACCAAAACATAAATCTGACCACGTCACTGCCTGGCTTGAAAATTCTTAAATATTCTCCATCCAGCATAGACATTAGTAATAATTTTATTTGGCCCACACAGCATTTTACTTCTAAAAAACAGATGTAGACAATTAAAAATCATGAAATTTTCCATAAAATTCCAGATTCCTAGTTTTATTTTCATAATGGCATAATTTGATATTATGGCTACCACGTTCCTGGAGAGCAACAATTAGTAGAAGTTCGTTTATGTGCTAAATTTACCATTTGTTCTTTTGGCTTACGTTTAACCAAAATTAAACCAAAAGGAAATTTTTAAAGAAACTATGTAATGTTGTGACATGCCTTAACAGTTCAATCATTTTTATTGCTGAGAAAAAAAATCCCATCATATAGATATACTATGATTGGTTTATCCATTCACCACATTTTAGGCCTTTGTTTTGTTAGAAATCTAGAACTATCACCAGTAATACTGCTATGAAAATTAAAACAAAGCTTATCAGGCCAAATACAATGTTGAAAGTAAGCTTAGTACTAAGGTTTAATCTTTACTTTGATTTACCTTTTAAAATAAATTCAACTTTTAAGATTACTATAGTAGAATAATGATGAAAATCCTCATTTATCCATGCCCAAAAACCAGAATGAAATACCTACCATATTATATTTTAGATGAAAGATGGGAGTTTGGTTAGAGTTTTTAAGCAGAATTAATGGAAATTATATATCAATGAAACGGAATTTATTTACAGGACTTACAAGACTGAGAGTCCAAAACGGCTGCATGCATGTGCAAGAGTTGGAGGATCCAGTAGCTGCTCATATGTGGGATAGGAGAACTCAGGCCAAGCCTGCAGGACCGCCAGTGTGAGTCTATGTAGCAGACCGCAGTCCAGAAGGCGCTGGTGAAGACCTGAAGACTGGAGTGAATCAGCGATGGAGACTGGCAATGTGAAGACAGGAGAGAATCAATGTCTGGAAACGATGGTGAAGGCCACAGCTCTTGCAGATGAAGAAGCTGCAACAGTCTTCCTTCTTTTTAATTTAATTCAAACTGCCTGTTTATTGGTTAGGCCATCCATTCCCAGGGTGGGTGTTCTCTCATTTGCTGGCTCACTTGTCAATCACACACACCTGAAACTTAGACCCACGGTGTTTCCTAATCCCATCAAGTTGACATTATCCCTACAACAACCACTGATGGATTCCATTAGTTATTAATGCAAAATTTAACAAATAAAAATGTAAAAATAACTTTGTGAAATAATCTACATGCTGTCAAACCTGAGACAAATCAGAGGCCACTTACTAACTGTATGGTTCTAAGGTTCTATTCCTCTGGGATTTGCCTTAACTATCCTATCTTTTAACTCTCTGCCTGCTTCAAATGCCTTTCTGTGCTCAGGTAGGTCAGGTCAATCATGGTGTGGCCAGGACTGGTAACAATAGGCTTGATGTGACAGGCCTCCTCCTGTCCCCAGTGACCCACTCCTTGGCTGACCTCCAAGGCTAGTTGGGTCATGTGGTTAATGGCTTACTGGATGTCTTGCAGACCAGGAATTATTATTTTTTGGGGGGAAAAAGTCAGTGGACACTACTGTGAGCACATATGGCCCATCTCTCTGATTCTCACCAACCCAATGCCAACTGGGTGGGCACAGCCGGGGCTGACCCCAAGAGGGGTTGCTTTGGGGAGAGACTGGAGGGTAGCTATGTGGAGGGTTGCTGCAGACTTTATCCAACCTACAGCTTTCCCATCCTACCCATTCCTGTGGACCAAAAGCTCAAATGCACCTTGCCGCCTGTGAGGATGGCTACACACAGAAGAAAATTATCAACTATGTGTTACATGTTCACGGAGCAAAGCCACTGAAGAAGCTACACCACAAAAAAATCTGATCTCGGTCTTTCAAAATGTGTCAAATAATTTCATAATCTATCTCTCTAAAAGTCAGACCATACAAATGTGGTAGTAAGTGGGATCCAGGTTGACCCTGTGTCTCCTGGAGTTCTAGACACCAGAGAGCAGCTGGGGGATTACAGTTGCAGAGATAAGCACTGGAGGAAGTCACCAGGGATCCACATTCCTCAGGAGACAAACTTCTCTCTCTTCTGCCAACCTTTGTGACTTGCCTCACAATGGTGGGTTTGGGGAAGAAATATGAACCACCATGATGAACTTATTTAAATGACTTTGTGTCTAGAGTAAGAAAAAGCAAGGCATTTTGTAGGGAACTTGACAACAAATGGCAAAACAGATCCTTAGTTTGACTCTGACACAAGCCTTCAAATACATCATGAGCTAGACAGAAGTAGTTTCTTAATAACAGATATAACAGATGGGAGCATTTTATTTTTGTTGAAGACTAAAGGGACAGTGAAAAAACACACAGCACCGAGACCTTCCTCTAAATAAAAGCTTGATTCTAATACCTGTACTCTTCTTAAATATGTTGCCAACATATCATTGTAGGTAATGATATCACATCAAGATGTACTCCAGTTTTTATAAAGGAAATAATATCATCTGACTGTTTTGATCATATTGGTCACAATAAGATGAACTTTTAGTTCATAAGTGTTAGCCAAAAAATTCCACAAATAGCCTGTTATGCTACAAGTTTCAATAATAAAGTTAGCACTATTTTTAAAATATCAAATAATACTGACACTGTTACTTAGAACCATAAATTGCAGCAGACTAAGAAAATGCAGTGATTTAATATTCTTAGATGTAAAATACTTATTTTCATGCATTTCCAGTATTTGACTGTTACTCTCAGTTGTAAGCATTTAACAATATTCATCAAAAGTACTTTGCTCCTTGCCCTGTGATAATGCAGAATGAGATCAATAACAAAAAGCATATGCCTTCATTAACTTTTATATCAGGTTTAAAAAATATAGTGAGTAGTTGCATTGTCAAGAATGTATTACAATAAAAAATGTTGCCATTAATCCTCCTCAAAATACTGCCTCTCGCTTCAAACACACTTCTCCATCATTCTTGCCATACTCCGAAGTCTTGTTTGGAGAGCGTCTCTTGTTGCGTTGTCATAGCTACCTTAGTGACCTGAATCAATTCAAATTTTTTTCATTTTTACTGTGTGAAAGAGCCAAAAGTTAAGTGCCCAATCTGATGAATATGGCAGATGAGGACGCACTGTAATATTTTTACAAACCTCCCTTTCCATCAGATGGTACTTGGCAGTAGCAAATGGATTTTTGTTCTCATCTTGTACAGACACTGATGAAAGAGGACTTTCAGAACTGCTTCAGAAAGCAGCAAGAACCTTAGGAAAGGGTGTTCACAGCCAGGGAGACAATTTTGAGGGGATTTTTGGCAAGGTGTCTTTTGTTGTAATAATTTTTAAATTCAAACATTCACCATGTTTCTGATCATACCACATATAAGTTTTTGCAAGATTAAAGAAGAGGTCCCTGTGTTTAAAAATAAGATCACTTGCACACAGACATATGGACATGTGTCCAGCAGTGAACAGCACAGAGCTGCAAATCAGTACGGCCATCTCACTCTATTTTTACCTTACATTAGCTAGATTTTCATTGCTGGGATAAAATAACACAAGAGCAACAAAGAAACTGTGACTCACAGTTTCAAAGGTTTTAGTCCATGGCTGGCCTGTCGGTGACTTTTAGGTGAGGCAGAAAAACCATGACAGAAGGGCACAGCAGAGGAAAGCACTCATTGCATGCCAACTGGGAAAGAGAAAGGAACAGAGCCCTTAGAAGAAGGGGCTGAGGACTAGCTACAGTCTGCAAGGTCATTTCTCTATGATGTACTCCCTTCAACTAGACCCCTTCTCCTGTTTCCATCACCTGTTAATAATGCCACTAATTTATGATCTCTGAAGTGTCCGTGAGATAAAGTTTAACTGATTAAAGTCCTGAAGATCCAATCACTTCCCAAAGCCCATCAGTTGGCAACCAAACCTTTAGCTTGTGAGATCTGAGAATAATTCAAATCCAAACCATAACAGATCTCTATCCTTATCCTAGACCTGGAAGGATACATGCTAGCTCTGTCATTCCTTGCTCACTTGACTTTGTATCTTCCATGCCACGAATAGTTTTTCTCCTTCTGGGCTTCTGCTATGTACTCCCACGATTACCAGTCTCCCATGAATTGACTGAGACCTTCTGAATCTGTGACTAAAATAAAATAACTCTTTCCTTCCTTAAGTTGTGGATGTCGGTTATTCTATCTCAGTTAAAAAAAAAAAAAAAGGTAAGACAAAAATTGTTACCAGAGAAATACGGTCATTGTTGTATCTTTGCCTTTGGAACTTTTTTATGGGAGGAGTTTGGAAAGATTTGAAGATGCCAGCTAGAGAAGTCATAGAATGCTGTTAGTCAAGCTTGGTGGGAGATTCTGATCGGAGCTCAGAAAACCAGAGTGCCAAGAAAAGTGCCAATCTGAAAGGTGAAGCTTAAGTGGTTTCATATAGGAAGGAGGACTTTATTGGCATTTGGTTTAAAAGTCATGCATGGTATGCTCTGGCAAAAAGTGTGTCAGGATTTTTCCCCATCTTGGGACTTTGCTTAAAACTGAGATTAGGGACAGTAGACTACTTAACTTATCAAGGAAAATTTTAAGTTGGTTCAATGTTCAAGCTGACAAACTGCTTGCAGGTTTTAGCAATCTCTACACTGGAAAGCAGGAAGAAATGGCAGAGCAAAGAAATGTAAAATTTGGTAGGTTTACCAGAATAAAAGGAACTGCAAAGCTGGGGCAAAGGAGCCTAAAGGGAAGTTAAGTAATTTGCATCAGGACTGTGGGAGAGATGCCTTGAGAGCATCTTGAGAATCAGCAAGACTCCACCAATCATTCAAAAGTACAAGGACAAAAGACTTTGCTTTTAAAAGTGAGCCCAGGCAGCCTAAGAAAGTGAATCCCCAAAGGGTTCAGTCATCTAAGAATTCAGAGGCTTCTGCAGCCTTGGTTCAAGAGAGCCAGACTACTGGTGAAGTCAGCAGCAGGTGTTGGCATCATTCACGTGGTGCTGGTTCCATGGAGATGCAGAACAGAAGAGGGTGGAGTCATAGAGGCTTACAGCCAGATTTCAGAAGAAAGTCTTGGATGCCAGGCAGTAAGACCGTGGAAGGGAAGTGCATGAAGTTGTGAAAAGGAGGTCGAAAGTACAGTGGAGGTGCCAGGAATGTGGATTGTCTGCAGGGGAAAGGAACAGGCCACAGCCTGACCAAATAAGAGGCTATGAAGATTTCTGCTAGAGGCAATCCTGTAGGGGCTGGGTTACTTAAGCTCTTTGGACTTTATATCTAACCCACAGTTTGCCCTAGATGCTGGACACTGAGCTACAGGATGTAAAGGAGCTACAATTTTTACCATTTGCCCTGCTGATTTTCTATCTTGTTTTGGTCTGACTGCTTTTCTCCTATTTCTCCCTTTGGAATGGAAATGTTTACCCTGTGCCATTGCATGTTGGCAGTGTTTAGTTTTCTTTGGTTTGCACAGGAGCTCACAGACCAGTTTGCCTTGAGTCTCAGAGAAGACTTTAGACCTGGGCTTTTTAGCAGTGCTGGGTCTATTAGGACTGGCAATTCTTAGAGATGGACTAAATGTATTTTGCATCAGAGGCAGTCAGGAGTCTTTGGGGATTGAGGGCAGAATGTGTTTTGATCTGGAATGGCCCCCAAAAGCCTCACATATGTGGATGTTGTGAATTATCTACAGATTCCATGTGCTGTTAAGAGGTGGAGCCAGGTCAGAGTTGTGGATTACAGGTATTTGGTGGAGGATAGGCATGTGGTAGATTAGATTACAGGCATGTGACCTGGAAGGAAACTCCTACCTCAGGTTATTCGGGAAATCCTTGACTCTTCATCATGTGATGCTATGAGCAGCTGTTCTCTGTCAGACCCTTCCTGCCACATCAGCCGTCCTTGAATGGACTGTGACCTTCTGAAAACTGTGAGCTAAAATAAATCTTTCCTTAAGTTAAGGTATTGGGTATTTTTTCCTAGCAACAAAAAAGTAACTAAGACCACAACATTCTTCTAAAGTTTTGGAGGTTATTTCCTCTTACATAGAGACAATTTCTAAACTATTGTCCCTCCCTCCCACTCTCTCTTTTCTTTCTTTCTTTAATTCCTCAGTGTTTGGAATTGAACCCAGGGTGTTCTACCACTGAGCTATATCTCCAGCTGCCTTTTACTTCTATATATAGTGCACATTACTTTTAGCTCTTGAAATTTTTTGCAAAATATTTAAGGTATACATATTTACATAATATATATGCTATTCACTTGCCCCATATCCACCTTAAATTATGAAACAACAATAAGTAGATCCCCAGGAGATCTCTTCCCTAGTGCTTTCTCCACTGTCCCTTAGAGGAAACTGTGCTTCTAAATTTGGAGTTGTTCATTCCCCAATGCTTTCTGATACCATTATTAGATGTGCACTTAGCTATAAGCTAATCCAATGTATTATTTTGCATATTTAAAACTTTGAAGAAAAATAATTATGCCATATGAGGTTTTCTATAACTTGTAATTATTGCATTTGTATTGTGAGATTTATCCATGTCTGGTACATTCATTTGTATTTATGTACAGGAATCCATTTATTGTGAATAATCTAGCTGACTTCTAGTGAACATTTAAGTGTCATCTTGTATTAAATTTTAAACAATGTTCCTTTTGTTTGTCTCAGCGTTCACGTACAGTTACACACTAGGATATTTACTTAATAGTGGCTCCTTCAGTATGCTATTGCGACCTTCATTAGGTAGTGTCAACTCATAAAGTGTTTCTACACTAAGTGCCATAGCAAGTCCCTGTAACCCCAGCTAGTCAGGAGGCTAGTGCTGGAGAATCATGTAAACTCAAGAGTTTAAAGCCAGCCTGGGTAACATAGCAAGACTTTGACTCAAAACAAACAAACAAAACAAAAACAAAAACAAAAAGCCAAAAACAAATAAAACAACATAAAGTGCCTCTAATCATTGAGGTTTCCATTAGCAAATGCCTATGACTTTCAGTTGTTCTCTCAATATTTGATACCTAGAGATTTTTAATTTTTAAATTCCTATTGATCCTGAAGGGCATTTCCCTATTTATCAGAAAACTAGAGTAAATTTTTATATGCTATTTGTGTTTTCTCTTTTATTAACTGCCCTCTCTTCTCTTTTTCCATCTTTACTGTGTTGTTTACCTTTTCCATTGATTTGTAAGTCTTTACATCTACTGTCTACTGAATGTTTATGGGTTATGTGATTGTTCATACTGGCTCCTAGGCTATGGTTTGTTTGTTTGATTGATTCTTTGAGGGTGTGTTTTAGTTTTCTTTCATGTTTTTATTGCTATCTAATACATTCCTGGCATGATTTTATAGATTCTCTCTGAAATCTTTTAGGATATTAAGTTTTGCCTTCTACATGTATACTTTAATTTACTTGACTTTATGGAATAAAGCAGAGATCTACATCTATATATTTATATATCTATCTACCTATATCTATCTATCTATCTATCTATCCATTTTCCTAGCACCACTTATTGAAAAATTCATTTCTTTCCCCCCGACCTACAGTACTAACTCTAACATGTGTCCCTAACATATTCCAAAGTTTATACATATACTCATATACTTAATATACCAGCACTACAGAAGTTCAACATGAAGATAGAACTTAAAACGGTTAGACTCAGGAACTGAGGCAAGACACAAACCCTCAATAGACTGTATATCATTACCAAGTTACTAAAAAGAGTCTCAGTTTGTCTCCCCCCAACTCTTTGTTACTTCTTCATTGCTGTAACTTAAGACCCAACATCCATAAATTAGGGAAGGAAAAGTTTATTTTAGCTCACAGTTTCAGAAGGTCACAGTCCATCAGGGCTGGCTGACTGGCAACAGTGGAAGTACATAACAGAGGCAGAGGTGGGGGCAGTTCTTCATGACATGGCTAACAGGAAGTCAAGTCAAGTCAAGGCAAGTTGAGTCTTTCTGTCCCATAAGGAAGGCAGGAAGCAGTTTATATATCCTTCCGTGCCAGTCCCAGTGATCTGCCCCTGGTCCAGCATCAGTGTTCCACCTCTTCCAGGAGTGGAAGGTGTGGAAAACCCCCACCACATGTCTGTAATCCAATCTACACATCTGCAATCCACCCCTCCAGAATAGGCCCCAATCTCCCAACAGCACAAGGTTCCACAGACGATCCATAACATCCAAAGACATGAGACTGTTGGGGGATATTTCAGATCCAAACCACAATATGGAGCTAGTACAGCTTGCCAAACTGAAGATGAGATCTGTATCTGAAAGCTGAGAGGAGAGATGGTCATGTGGAGTCTTAACTAGGTGGTTAGCTATGTATGTGTTCCTGGTATTCTTTAATTAGGCTAGGTAAGCAATAAATTACCATCTCGCCCAGGCCTTTGCAGCCCGTGTCCACCTATCTTGCAAATTTACATAAACTCCACACTCACCTAAACGCGCTCTGTCAAAGCTTCTTTCTTGATTACCATTTCCATAATGCCCTTTTCTAAATTACACTTGTGCCAGTTCTTCTTAATTATTATTTCCTTTGTGTGTGTGGTACTGGGGATCGAGCTCAGTACCTTCACACTGAGCTACATCTCGGTCCATTTTAAGTTTTTAAATTTTGATATAGGGTCTTACTAAATCACGAAGTTGCCCAGGCTGGGCTTAAACTTGGGATCCCCTTGCCTCAGCCTCCTACAGTGTCATTTATTCTTTCAACTATAACACTATTTGTTGATCCTGTGCTATGAGCCCATTGAAGACACAGTGATGACAAAACCTCCCAAGGAACACAAACAAAGCAGAATCCATAGTCCGCGGCAGGAGGTAGTGTATGGAACTCCAGCTACTGAGAAGCTGAGGCGGCATCATTTAAAGATCAGTTAACCCCCTTTTCAAGCCTCATCTGAATGACACAGTGAGACTTCAGCTTGCAACACAACACACACACACACACACACACACACACACACACACCCCTTAGCAAAATCAATACAAAAATACTGTAAGTTATAGGCATTTGGTTCACAAGCAGTTGTAAGGACATTATACATTTTTTTTTCTTTTTGTCAGTTGAAGTTTCCTTTATTCACTTTCTTGGTTCTGTACCCAATCCTCATTATGCAGACAATCTGCTTCCCTGAAAGTAGAAAGCATCTTTCTAGATCCTTCCAGTGCAATGTAGAGGTGTATAAAAATGTTTAAATCCATGAAATAAATAAACTGACAGTAAATTAACAGGATAAGTACCTACAGGTTTATTGATATACACAGAGAAAAATCACAGCATGGAAATCACACACACCTGTGTCTCCAAAGAAGGCTAGATGTGAGGTAACAAGAGGATAGGGACAGTGGGCTTTGGAGGGGAAGGGAGTTGTAGGAAGGCAAGGGCAGGAGGCTGTGGACGACAGGGGAGAGGATATGCACAGGGAGTAAGGACTGTTGTAGGTAGATGAAGATTCCCAGGTAACAGCCACCTGTGGTAATCTCCATCAGGGTAGGAGGTCAGACCCCCTATCTTCTTCCTGGGAGAAGATTTTTCTTGGCAGAAAATGAGATATCAGATAGAGAAGACTTTATGTCTACTGACTATTTGTGTTCCTAATGTATTGTTTTACAAAGGACTAGCCTTTCAGAACAAATTCTGTGTCTGCAGATGTCTGCAGTTTCTCTGAATAACCAATTCTAAATATGCCAAAGAAATATATTTTGAGTGGCATCAGGCAAACCATGACTTAAATCTCTAATTCTTCTAAGGAGGTTCAGAGACAGTTAATAACTATTCCAGTCCTTTAGAGAGAAGATGTAGTGGAACCAAAGCTCAAACCTCAGTTTTTAACTAAACCAGAGTTGTTTTGTATATGATTCCCATACTGTGATTTTTCTTTGTGTCACTAAACTTGTATATAATTTTTCCTGTTAGTTTATTGTCGTTTATTTCACACACTAAATAAGCTGGTCTTCTAAAAAAAAAAACAAACAAAAACTTTGGATCTTTACAATTTGAAAAGAGCAACTCAGTTCTCACTTTTCATCAGGTTTCCATTTTCTCCCAAGCTACGGCCCTGAGGTATGGGTGGTTACCATCAAACTCTAATAGTTAAACAGAAACAAAATTAGGTCATTGAGTAAATGGAGAAACCTGGCTTTCCAGCTAGCTGACAGAGTTTTCTTTTCTTTTTTTTAAGAGCTGGCCTCCATTATGCGAAAGGCACTTTGGGAGTTGCAGTCTTCAGCAGTGGCGCCCATTCACAGGGACCCAAATCAGCCGATAAGCGAATGTTTCCTGCGCTGCGATTGGCTGGAAAGCGGAGGTGTCCCGCCCTGCGACGTCCTCACGCTGTCCCCAGCGAAGGCGGCGCTGCGGCCCGCTGCGGGGTAAAAGTGACTGCTGCGTGCCCGGCACCGTCGTCTTTATTACTTGAGTTGCGACCATGGCCGAACCTCAGCCCACGTCCGGGGGCCTCACTGATGAGGCAGCGTTTAGTTGCTGCTCTGACGCGGACCCCAGCACCAAGGTGGGCACGGGGCCCCCTCCCACGTCGGGGCCCCCAGCGGCGAGGCTGTGGTTTCCCCCGGGGAGCCGATCCTGGGTTCGGCCTTGGCCCGGTGGGCGGGAGGGATTCGAACCGTACCGGCGGCCTGTTGGTGTTGGGTGGCGGGCCGGGGTTTGGCGAGCGGTAGGATGTTAGGGCCCAGGGGGCGCCCGTAGGGATCCCCTACGTCTGCGACCCCCCTTCCATTCTGTCGTTTATTTTGGGACGGTGTCTGGAAGCCAGGCCTGACCTGGGTCCGGTTCCCCGCGTGGGGCTGCGCAGTGTTCCCTCGTTCGATCGCCATGGCCGATGGGGCAGCAGCTTCAGACCTTCCACTCTCAGGTCCAAAGGTCCCTGTGTGTGCTGCTGGTCCTTCCCGGGCGCCATAAGTTCTGGTAGCCGCCGGAACGTCAGCTTAACCCTGATCTTCTGTGATCGCTCTTTTTCTCGAGTGTGGTGGCCCCGGGAGAGATGGCAGATCGTGGAGCTGAGATCTGATAGGATTCTTTGAAAGTCCTTCGCTAAACCCCCACTCTATAGTGCAGTCCAGAACGATGAATGACCTGTTGCATGTGCAGGTTCTCACTTAACATGCCCTGTGTCGAGTCACTGTTACTCACTCAAGAACTTACTCAGGTGTGGCTCCGGCTTGTACTGTCAAGATGAGACCTTGAGCCTGCTTGGGAGCTTATTCCTGTGTAGTCATCAGTGTTGAGGGGGAAAAAATACTTTGTATTATCTTTTTAACTACATCTTTGTAAATTCCTTGAGGATTGAGAATATTAGACAGATCTTTATCAGAAAGGGGCAGATAGACGGACATGACACGAACTTTGGTCTGCTTATTCTCTGCCTTTCAGGGCAGTCATTTAAGACATCTAGTTGCCAAGGCACTTTGCACCTGGTGAGGGAGAGTTTAGTCACTGCAAAATTAAAAAGGAAGGAAAAGGGAGGGTAGGGGTGGTGTGTGTGTGTACACCAATTCATACTCCTCTCACTTATATATCTCTTAATACCTATTTTCTATATATGAATTGAATTGTTCATTCAGTGTAGCTTTCCAGATAATACAGCATTTATGACTAGGCTATTTCAAATGAACAAAAAGATTTTAGGAACTGTCCATTGTAAATTAACTTTCCAGATAACTGGGGTTTTTATGTACTAGGCTACTTCAAACAAAGAAAATATTCCCAGGACTGGGGTTGTATTTCAGTGGTAGAAAGTGTGTGAATAGCTGGGTGGGTGGTGCAGACCTGTACTCCCAGCACTCTGGGAGACTGAGGCAGGGTCACAAGTTAAAGCTCAGCCCAGGCAAATAAAAGTGACTTAGCAAAACAATGATCAAAGTCAAACTTAAAAATGAACCAGGGATTTAGCTTAGTTTCCAATGTAGCTCAATTCCCAAAACCAAAAAAACAAACAAAAGTTTGTGTGAGTCTTTCAGTTCAATGCTCAGCCAAAGCAAATAATCACGATGATAAATAAGGAAATCAGACTACCCTAGGAACCCAAGATACGGGGCTGGAGCAGTGACTCAGCAGTTAAAGTGCTTGCTAAATACTCAAGTTTGAGCATACTCATACCCAAGTTTGATTCCCCAGCACCACGTAAGTCGGGTGTGGTAGTGCACACCTGTAATCCCAGCACTTGGGATGCTGAGATAGCAGGATTGCTGTGAGTCCAAGGCCACCGTGAGCTCCATATTGAGTGCAGGACCAGCCTGGGCTGCAGAGCAAGACCCCGTCTCAAAAAACAAACAGAAAAGACCCTGAGACCTGTCTTGGTGAGGAAAGAGCCAGCATTATTTACTGTGGCATTGGACAGTACCCCTGATCTACTCTGGTTGTATTTTTCTGCTACTCATAGAAATACATCTTTTTGTAGAAAAGGCTATTCACCGGCCCATTGTTGACTTTCGTAGCTTACATAGGCAGAAATGATGACAAGGGACACCAGAAGTAGCGCGCAAATGTCTGGGACCCCAAGCCAAGCCAGTGCTTGATTCCGGCCTCTTTGACGCTCAAGTAGTTGGTGAGGACTTACTACCAGGTTCATGACTTTGTAGAAAGTGATCCACAACTTAGACCAGTGTTGTAGATCTTGGCACACACTGAGTACCCGAGGAAGCAGCTGATGATGCTTCTGGGGAAAGGGAAGGACGACTGTTGTAGTCTGGCAGATGAACTGCATTAAAAGACATTGGCACTCCAGTTGGGGAGGCTGGCTTCAGCTCAGCCGCCCTTCCTCAGTGGCCTGTGTTTGAAGCTGAGCTAAAGGGATGTGACCATGATGGGCAGGCCCCTGACAAAATGCTGCTTTGGCAGTCATTCCCCACCAGCACTGATCTTGCATGGGAGGGGACCTTCTGGGAGATAAATGGCATGATCAGAAGGCCACCTCCCGCTTAGGCTACAAAGACCAGGTTTTCGGTCTCCTTGCCTTGCAGACAGAGAAGGGGGGGTGGGGAAGCCAAGGTATCACAGCCCTGGGCAGAGAGAAGTCTGCTTAACATCAGATGTAGATGGGGTACAGAAGGGTTAGGGGGGTGGAATTTGAGATCCAGCCAGGAAGACTGAACTCCAGCACAGGGCAGTCAGTGTCAGTAGATGGTACATTAACAAAGGGCTGAGACAGGCAGGCAGGCAGGCAGGCAGGCAGAGAAACTTGTGTGGAAAACTTCAAAGAAAGTGACTTTTGAGTTGGGTCTTAAGAAGATCTCTTAGGAGAGAATGAGAGTGTGGGGTAGGACCTTCTAGACAAAAAGTGGGGGTAGTGGCACCCAAAAGTAGGAAGCTAGCTTGTGTAAACTGAATTCAGTGATGAGACTTTAGGACTGTAACTGAAAAAGGAAGGTAAAGGAACAGAAGTCTAGAGTAGATAATTTTGTCTGGTTTACTTTTTTAAGTATATATTTGATGTTTTAAGTGGTGCTGGGATGTGAGCCCAGGGCTGCATGCATGCTAAGCATGGACCCTGTCCCTGAACCATGCCTTTAGCCCTTACCCTAGGGTTCATAAAAGGGACAGTAGGGCGTAAAGTCACTGGGACTGGATTGACAGGGCTCAGTTTCCTCTGGGATTTTGTGGCAATGTGGTTTTGTTCACTGGTGATGACTGATAGAGGTGCAGGGCCTGAGCCATGGCGAGAACTCCCAGAAGGAGATTGGCTGGGGTACTGGTGAAGGAGGGTATTGCCTGGCCAGTGTTGCTTAGTCTGGCCAGCGCTGCCTACAGCCCACTCAGCTGCCCCCGGCCACTATTTAGCTGTCCATGGGATCTCCCACTGGTTGGAGCAGGAGCCTGGGCTATTGGGAGTCCAAGAGCAGTGGGATTCAGGGTGTCTGGGTGGCTCTGGATAGGGGTCAGCTGTGGGGTGCCAGTGTCCAGGACACTAACCTGTGAATCCTCCCTCCCTGCCAGAAGTGCAACCCTTTTTAGGGAACCCTGGGCACCAAAAGGCAGCTAACCTAGAGATTGAAATTGAGTGGGACACAGTGCTGGGGACTTGAGGATTCCAAGTTATGCCTTGGGGGGACTGTCATGAAGTGTGTAAAAGGATGAAATGTTTTCAAGCATGGGGTGGGAGAGGGTGTATGCCTGTCATTGCAGCAATCTTAAGTCAGCCTGTGCTACACTGTCAGAGCCTGTCTAAAAACATTATCTAATTAAATTTTCTGTGACTTTTACAGTTTTTGAAGTTGCATAACATACAATGTTTCCAGTTGTGGTCCTTTACCCAGAGACTGGAGTGACTGAAGATAACTGGTTTCTTCTCAAAATCTACTTTTTGTTCCTTATATACATTTTTCCTCTTTCTTATGGTATCATCAGTGGTGGGTCTTTTTGTTTGTTTGGCATTGGGAAGGGGAGGATGGGGAAAGGGAAAAAGAAAGAGTGGGAGGAGATAAGGATAAAAGGAGGGGGGAAGGCAGAAAGAAAGGGATGGGATGGAGGAGCTGGGGGCATGCTTAGTGGTTAGAGTGCTTGCCTGGCTTGCGCAAAACTGTGGGTTTTATCCCAGCACCACATCAAAAAAAAAAAAAAAAAATCAGCCCAGTGTAGTGGCACATACCTGTAATCCCAGTGCTCACTCTATGCTCGGGAAGCTGCAGCAGAAGGATTGCTGTGACCCTGAGGCCAGCTTGAGCTACCAGGTGAGTTCAGGATCAGCCTGGGCTACAGAGCAAGAGCCTGTTCAAAAAAAAAGGAAGAAGGAAAGGGAATCGGGAGTGAGTTTGTTACAGAGTCCAGATCTTTCTTGCTCGCTCCATGGGATACCTTCTGCCACATTATGACTCTTAGGAAGGCCCTCACTAGCAACAGCCCACTTGGTTTTAATATTTCCAACATCTAGAACTGTGAGAGATAAATTCTTTCCAAATTTAAAGTGGGGGATGTCTGGGAGCATAGTTACTGTTACAGCACTTGGTTAGCGTGCAGGAGGCCCCAGGTTCCATCCCACTGGGAAAGCTATTTTGCTGATGGGCTTCAGGACCCCAAAAGTGATGCCTTGGCATGTGAGCACACAGCAAAAGTAAGAAAGTCTGTATTTTTCCCATCCTTCTCCCTGAAGCAGGCCATGAAAGAATTCTCTGGTAGGTGGAGGTAAAGTTCAGCATAACAGCCTTTGTGCCTGGGTTCCCTTACCAGCCAGGAAGGGGGAGAAAAGAATGAACAAAAAATAAACCTGTCCTTTCTTTAAAAAAAAAAGCTGAGATGTAATTCATACACCATAACATTTATCCTCTCGAAGTATACATCTCAGTGGCATTTAGTATGTTCATCTAGGAATAGGTGACTTTACCCGATGCTTACCACTAACTCCAGAATACTTTTATTACCCCTCACTCTCCCCATCCCTTCACCCCTAGTCTTGTTGGCAGTCACGTCCCATTGCCTCCTCCCTCCAGAGCCAGGCACCTGCTAGGCTCCTTCCGTTGCCCCCCCCCCCCCCCCCCCCCCCCCCCCCCCCCCCCCCCCCCCCCCCCCCCCCCCCCCCCCCCCGTGAGCCCTGGGCAGAGGGGAAACCATCTGTTGTTCATTGGGCTGAGGGTTTGGCGACAGCAAGCAGACTACGGTAGGGCAGCTGTGGCCATCAGGCGTGGATCTGGGATGAGGATTATGATTTGGAGCCATGATCGCAAACCTCCAAGAGCCACCGGGAGGGTTCATCAAGACACGCATGCCTGGCCCCACCATCAGAGCTTCTGATGATTCTGTGCGTCTGGGATGGGGCCCGAGGAGTTGAGTTTCTAACAAGGTACAATAGACAGCAGCTACTGCTGGTCCCAGGGCTGAGCCTTGAGAATCCTAGGAGTCCTGATTTAGATTTGGGGAAACCCAGGTCTTGGTGCTCCCTTGGTGGTCTAATAGACATCTCCTGTTGAACACTTCCCAGCAGAGCTCATATGATAGCCATATGAGCCCACCTCTGCAAAGCTGCTCTTCCTGTGTCACGGAATCATTGCCCCCTCACCAAGTCCCTCAGCTCCCGGTCCTAATGATGTCTGATTCTTGTTCTTTACTTTTTGCCACATCAGTTAGTTGGCAAGTCCTATTGGTGCATCAGACTTGATCACAAATCTGAGCTGTTCTCCCACTTGTGCCCTTTTACTGGTGCGGGTCATGCTTGGCCCTCTCTTGCCTCCTGATTGCTCTTTCTGTCTTCTTGCCCCACTTAGGCCTCTCATTTGTAGTCAGTGTAAAATTAAAATTCTCCTGGTCTTCCAAGTTCTTCATGATTGGAGAGATGGGCCAAGTTGAGAACATTTATATTTGAGGGGAGCGAGGGGCAGTGCTGGGATCAAACCCAGGGCCTTGAGCATGCTAGGCAAGTGCTCTACCCTGAGTTGTACCCTTTTCCTGGATTTCCTCCCACACAATTATTTTTATTAGTATGTATTTGTGATACATAATGTCTTATTTCTAAACTGCTTGTTTCATTACTATTAAGGTAATTAAAGAAGAAAATAAGCCTTGATAATATGTATATGGGGGAATCAGAGCAGGTATGGGTTAAAGGATGCTGAGGGTAGGTAGGTACATTTTCATCAAGGGATTAGAATCTGAAAACAATATTTCTGGACAGAAGCAATTTTTTTGGGGGTCAAGGTGTCACTTTGTAGTCCAGGCTGGTCCGGAACTCACTATGGGGAGCCCAGGCTGGCCTTGGACCCACAGCAATCTCCTGCCTTAGCTTCCTGAGTGCTGAGATTATAGGTGTGCGCTACATACACTCATGTGGTGCTGAGGAATCGAACTCAGGTACTTAAATCTCGACTTAGCAAGCTCTTTAACGGCTGAGCCATTCCTCCAGCCCCCAGAAGCAATTTTGCAAAGGGATGTAGAAAGTAGGAACGCTTCATAAGCAGGGAAAAGAGCCTGGTATGGCTAGCCAACTAGCATCTGTCTGTACATGTAAATGCTGCGATGCAAATTAATCACCCGTGTGGATTTTTTTTTCAGTTTGTGTTGTAATTTTTGTCTTAGGCCTCCCTGTTGAAGCCAAACTTTCCTTTAACTCTGATCCCCCTATTTTTCCTGCCCTTTCTGCCTAACACCAGAAGCCCTTTAAGCACAATACAGTAATAGTATTGTTTGCTTTGCTTCTCTCGTAGTTTATTGTTGGTTTGTTTAAAAATTAGGGAGTAGTGATTCTTACCGCTAGAAAGGGAAAGGGCCATGTCCCCAACTAAATATTGTGTTGCAGATTCCCTCTGAACGTTCAATAGGAATTGGTGTGAAAATGATTGAATTGTCTACATTTTACTTAAAAGCATTTCTAGAATCATTTGTTATATGAAACAAAGTACTTGGTAAAGTTGTTTTCTAAACGTTAGGTAAGGATTAAGTGATAAAAATGGGAAGGAGGAACAAAGCCCCCGTTCCTTGGCACCAAGTTGTCTGAGGCTCGCAGATGTGCCTCAGTGCCTGTGTACCAGTGAGCACTACTGCAGCTCCAGAATTGCGCTCCTCATGGGTGTCCACACATCATGCCATTGAGGCTTCTGACACTAAGATTGCTGAATTTATTTCTTATAAAGGTGATACTTGTGCATTACTCTGAATCAGAAGTACAAAAGGGTTTGTAGTGCCAACTGAGTCGCCTTGAACCTCTGTCCCCAGTCACCTGGATTCTCTTCCAAATTGCTACTACTAGCATCTCGTGTGTTCTCAGATACCCTATCAATACGGCAACCTAATTTGATTAATGTGTATATTCATCTTATTTTTCCAAAAATGGGGTCATACAGTTTTGTATTTTTTCAATTTATAATTTCATATTATTCATTTTTCTTAAAAGATTGATGGTTATTTATTCACACTGCTGTTTGTGTCTCATTATAGAAAGCACAATTATTGTTGATAACAAGTGGCAAAAGTTGAATATGGGCTTAGTGTATACTGTTTCTCCGTAGGATTTTCTGTTTCAGCAGACCATGCTACGCGTGAAGGATCCTAAGAAGTCACTGGATTTTTACACTAGAGTTCTTGGAATGACGTAAGTAAATATTTATTAGCACCTAATGTTTACCTTTGCAAATATAGCGATTGTTTTCATCCATTTAAAAAAATTAAAAGTTTGTTTCGAAAGTAGCAAAGGTGCTTTTGGCCAGAAATCTGCAAGGAGGCTTGGCTAGCTGTAGTATAGGGTAAGTGCCTTTCTTCTGGACTCTGGCCAGGCTCAAGAGCAACAGAAAGCACAAGTACTTGGCGTTTTCCTAAATTCCCTTCTCTTGGGAGCTGCCAGCTAAATCCTTCATACATGCAGAATCCTTTTGATGTTCTGATCAGTTTTAGCCTATGTTTACATCAGAAAACCTAAAGACATGTTACTCAGAAAATGAACGGATCTACTTAAAACCAGCCTTCTTTCATTTTTAAAGGCTTTGTTCCCTTTGTTTAACATATAATAACCATTAATCTTGTAAACTGTAAAGCGTATCTATGGTTTTCTTTTTCCTCCCTGCTTTGCTGAAGTGTAATTGATATTTTTCTTTGTTTATTTCTGTAAGTAACAAGAGTTTTACTTACTCTTGATAGTATAGATGCGTTAATAAAATGATCTTCACTGTGTAGATAATCTCCACTGACATGGAGAGTACAATTCAAGTCATGAAGTATACCTCTGTTTAGAAAATTTCACCAGTTCATAAAAATACAAAATGAAAAGTGATAATTTCATTCTCTAAGTCCGCCCTAGAGATAACTGCTACTACCACTGGCTTGTGATTCTCTCCAGAAAAAGTAGTTTTGAATATATTTATGGTGTATTTAGAATGAAAACATATTTTTGGACCCTTGCTATTTGCCGAGAATTTCTTAATATTTCACCACCCTGTCTTCATAGCAGGCCTCTGAGGTCACTTATATCCCCATTTCACAGGCAAAGAAGTCAGGGCTTAAAGAGGTGAAGTTACTGGTCCCAAATCCCACTGTTGGCACATGGCAGAGCTGGAATTTGAATCTATGTCTGATTGACTCCAGTGTTCTCCTTTTTAAAGAGCCTAAAATAGGGTGCAACCTGACAGTAACCTCTGCTGAGAGAAGCCAGTTGCAGCAGGTTCATTTAGCTCATTCCCCCTGATTGTGCAGTCTGTCTCAGTAGGTGCAGAGAAGAGTTTTTCATGTTTGGACTGTTTAGGTGCTTGATACTTTACTAGAAACACGTCAAAGTAAATTTTGTGCTAAGTCAGTACATGGCTGACTGTGAGCCAAGGCTTACTGCATAGCGGTGATAAATAATTAGAGATTTGGAGCAGAACTGTAGAAACTTTCCTTTTGCTTTGCCTCAGCCCTATATTTGCTCTTGATGATGAGAGGAAGGTCATATTCGAGCATTTAATCCTCAGTAATGCTGCCTGTATTTGGGAGGAACTGCTGTTTTGCTTGCTCACTTTTCCCTTCTCCCCAGCCATGTTGCTGGAAATACCCTGGGACCTGACTGTGGATCTTCAGGTTGTCATTAATCTTAATTCGGTTTTGCCTTTCTGCAGGATTTGATAACATTAACCACTTTAGTGACGTTCCCGTCTTCTCATCTTCTGTCGTATTAAACCCTCCTCCTTCCTCTCTTTTACCCTGAGTTTCCTTCCCTATAAGTTTTGGCATTGTAAGAACTCAATAAATACCTGGTTGCATTCCCTTTATTTATCATTCACACTGTGTATTTCACTGGTGTCACGTGTTAACTGAGTGGCATATATCTCGAAGAATAGGGAACTACATCTTATTGACTAAAACTAAAATTTTCTTTTCAAGATCTTTTTTGTGTTTGTAAACAAGAACTATAACTCTTAACTAAATTTCATTAAATTTGAATAATTGGTGAACTACAAGTTTCCTTTTCACTGATTTTCACACATGATTAGGTTTTTAAAATGAAGCATGTGTGAGTCAGTGCGTCTGAATATATGAATATATGTATGTATGTACTGGGGATCAAGCCCAGGGCCTTCAAGCTAAGCAACATCCTCTCCCCATTATTTTATTTTTTATTTTGAGACATGATCTCACTTAGTCACTTAGTAATCTAGGTTGGGCCCAAATTTATGATCATCCTGCCTCAGCTTCGAAGAGTGTTGGGAATTGCAGGCTTGTGTCATCAGGCTTTGCTTTAAAATGAGATGGTTTTTTTATTGATTTTTTCCCCCTTGTTTTTCTGGTTAAAATAGCTTTGCTATATGTAGCTTTTATTCACAATAGAACTTAAATAACATTAATTTTAATAAAAATCAGCTTTTCCTAGTAATGTCTTAGGCTTGCCACTTTTTAATTTCAGGCTACTCCAAAAATTAGATTTTCCTACGATGAAATTTTCACTTTATTTCTTGGCTTATGAAGACAAAAATGACATCCCCAAAGAAAAAAATGAAAGAACCGCATGGGTCTTCTCCAGAAAAGCTACACTTGAGCTGACACAGTGAGTATGAATTTTTACCTTTTTATAAATTCTAGAGTAATGATAAATTCATCACAGAATTTTACCAGGACGTCAGAGAAGAGCTAATACCAATTCTGCTCATGAAATTGAAAGAGAAGAAACACTGCCAAACTCCTTCCTGAAAGCTAGCATTACCCTGAGGACAAAGAATTAACAAAAAAAAGAAACAATAGGCCTTTTCTTAATGAGTATAGATGTAAAGATCTTCAACAACGTTCTTGCAAACAGAATGCAGTAACTTACTAAAAAGATCACACACCATGACCTAACTGTTTTCATCCCAGGTGTGCATTGATAGTTCAACATACATAAATCACTTAATATATTATTTCACATCAACAAAAGCAAAGACAAAAATCACATAATCTTCTCAACAGGTGAAGAAAAAGTCTTTGACAAAATCTGAAATCCATTCATATTTTTAAAAATACACATTATTTCTCTATACGAGAAGAAAGAATTGTACCTCAACCTGATAAAAGCCACTTATGTCAAACCTACTGCCAACATCATACTAAGTGGGGAAAAATTGAAAGCATTTGTTTTGTAGTCAGGAACAAGACAAAATGTTCACTCTTGCCACTCCTGTTCAATGCAGTCAAAACTTTAGCCAGAGCAATCAAGCAAGAGAATGAAAAGGAAGAAGTTAAATTATCCTTACTTGCAGATGACATGGTCCTTTATATAGAAGATCCCAAAAAGTCTATCAGAGACATTTAGAACTAATAGTCAGCCAAGTCAAAGGAAACAAAACCAAGCCACAAAAATTAATAGTATGTCCATACAGCACAACAAATTCACAAATTTTAAAAACCCAGCCCATTCATAGTACTCCTAAAACATTTAACACTTAAGAATCAACCTGACCAAGGAAGTGAAAAATCAGTACAAAGAAAACTATATTATTTTAAAAAGGAATTAAAGGAGATGTGAACGTGGAAAGACATCCCCTATTCCTAGATGAGCAGAATCATTATTGTCAAAATGGCCTTATTGCTAAAACTGATACATTCAATGCAATTCCACTCAGAATATTAAAAGCATTTTTTTTTTACAGAACTAGAAAAAACAATCCTAAAATTTATGTGGAGCCAGAAGAGACCCAGAAGAGCCTAAGCATTCCTAAGCAGCAAAACAATAGTTGGTGTTAAAACACCAGACATCAAGTGATATATTACAGAGCACCAGGGATAAAGATGATGTGATACTAGCACAGAAACAGACAGGTGGATCAAGGGAACATAGTTGAAGATGCAGAAACAGCTGCGGGCACCATTACCCTTCTATTCTTCGACAGAGGGGCCAAAAACCCCTGAGAAAGCCTCTTCAACAAAGGGTGTTAGGAAAACTTCAGAAGAGTGCAGCTAGACTCACTTCTTTTACCTTGTATTAAAATAAAATCACATTTGATCACATATCATTGATCAAGATACTAAAAACAAAAATAACGTACTTGCTGAAGGATAAAATAAAGCCCTTGAACATGTAAGTATAGGCAAGGACTTTCTCAACAGAATACCTGTTGCACAAGGGATAACACCAAATCAACAAATGAGATTATATTAAATTAAAACGTTCTTGCAGAATGAAAGAAATAATCAACAGGAGAGAGAACCAGTGGAATAGGAAATTTTTTTGCCAGCTAATCTTTAGGCAAAGGGTTAATATCTAGAATATATAATGAACCAAAAATAAAAGACCCAGTTAAATTCAGTGGGCAGTTTAAGTGAATAGATACTTCCCAGAAGAAATACAAATAGCCAGTAAACATGAAAAAAATGTTTAGCATTTTTAGTCATTAGAGAAATGCAAATCACAACAATATTGAGGGTTTTTTTGCCTACTCCATTAAGAATGACTTTTATCAAGAATTTAAGAAATAGTAAATGCCAATGAAGTTGTAGGGAAAAAGACATAATTCTGCACTTTTATTGGGACTATAAACTGGTGTAACCACGATGGAAATCAGCAGGGAGATTCCTCTAAAAACTGAAAATAGATGTTCTCTTTGACCTAACTGTACCTCCTCTGGGGATATCATTCCGAAAGTTAAAGACATCACATAACAGTGATACATGTATACCCATATTTATAGTAGTGCAAATCATAATAGTCAAGTCCAGGAAGTAGGCAATATGTCTATCAGCAGATGAAAATGTGGTATGATATATATGTGTATCACATTGGTTAGGGTTCTGGGAGAAATAGAATATATTATGTAAGTGTGTGTGTGTGTGTGTGTGTGTGTGTGTGTGTGTGTATTATATATATATATCTATATATAGATATATATATATAATACACACACACATATACATATTATATTTTATTAGCACCACTTCAGAGTCCAAAGAGAGTCCAAAATGGGTGGCTACATGTACAAGAGCTGGAGGGTTCAGTGGCTGCTCAGATGTGACATGGAAGACCACCAGTCTGAGACTGCAAGATAGTCGGCAGGAGTGTCTGCTGCAGATGGATGTGCAGAGGCAGTGGGAGCCCATCTGTGATGGAGATGGGCAGTGCGAGGACAAGAGCCAGTCAGCGTAGCCATGGCGGCAGAGGCTGGAGCTCTCCTCGGAGAGGCAGCTGTAACGATCTTCCTTCTCCCTTCCTTTTTATTGAGTTCAAGCTGCCAGTTCTTTGGTCAGGCCACCCACACACAAGGTGGGCGTTCTTCCCTCATTTGCTGGCCCACATGTCAGTCGCATATACCTGGTTCCTAATCCATCAAGTTGACATAATCCCTGCAAAGGTTTTACACACACACACAGTCTCTCTTTCTCTCTCTCTGGAGTACTGCCGTGTCATAATGAAAGATAGTTTGAGTCTTCTGTAGGAAAATGAACATGCCTTGAAACCAGTATTCTTAGTGAAATGAGTCAGACCCAGAAGCTTAAAAATCACATTGTTTTTCTATGTGAGAAAAACAAAGTATAAATAAGTAAAAGAGCAAAAAAAAAGTGACAAGAAAAAAGGAAATAGATTTCATGGAGAAAGAAAAATAATTTGTGTGGGGAGCTAGAGGGTTGGAAATGGAAGTAAAAATGAAAAAGATGCTAAATATGTAGGTAACAATTGCTCAAGTTGATTATAATTATGTATTATAAATACTAACAAGAATATACTTGGGAAAAATAAATTCTAGATCAGTGTTTTTTTTTGCTTTTGCTTTGGTTTTCGTTATTGTGTTTTTGTTTTTTCTCATTACTTGACAGTTTAATTCAATTTCTAACAGTATGTTGTGAGTATTCTTACATAGATGTTTGTCTTCTTGTGATACACAGCAATTGGAAGCATGTGTCTTTTGGGTAATAAATACAAGATCTTGAAATGTTAAAGTATTTGCCAGACTGAGGCTAATGTTTAGATACTACAACTACTGTCTTCCAGCAACAAAATTATGGTATTTTATTATCTGGCTGCATTATTTATTCAGAAATATTATGTATATTCCTTTCATTTCATCAAACTGTTGGTGGCTTGTGCCTGTAATCCTAGCACAGTAAGAGGCTGAGGAAGGAGAATTAGAAGTTTGAACCCAGATTGGGTGATGTCGTAACTTAGACATTATCTCAAAATAAAAATACATATATTTTAAAAAGGGCCTCGGGATGTGAGTCAGTGCAAAGGCCTTTGGCTCAATCCCCAGAATTATGAAGGAAATGAGGGAGGGGCAGTCTCTCAGATTTCAAGGTGTTTCTATAATTTCAAAAAAATCTAGAGACACACTGCCCTCTTTAAAAATTTTTTTTATTTAAAGTTATTATTTTTGCTATACTGCGGATTGAACCGAGGGCCTTCACACTGAGCTATATCCCCACCCTTTTTCTTTAATAATTTTGAGATTGGATCTTGTGAAATGGCCTGTGCTGGGTTTTAATTTGCGGTCTAGTTCTACCTCAGTCTCCCAGGGTGCTGGGATTACAGTTGTGGGCCATCCAGGCAGGGTTCCTTTTATTTCTTTATATTGTTTATCTGCATTCTTTAGCAACTAACAAAAGAGCATATATTTCCAGATTTGTGATTTATAATGTGTATCCCTGATTCAAACCTTTGGAATTATATATGCCTACACACAAGTCTTAGTTCTGACACTAGTTCTATGGTCCTAACCAAATTGTAGCACCTCCCTAAGTGACAGTCTCACTCATAAAGCAGAAGTATTCAAATGTAGCCCATGGAGCTATTTTGAAGGTTTAATGAAATATAAGTACCTATCACAGTTAAGTAGTAGTGGCTGTTGCTGTTCTTGTCTAGACGCCTTTATCTTGTCTAGATAACTTTATCTAGTTGCAGTCATAGTTTTCCTACATGTCTTTTCTACAGTTTAAAATTTAGTATTTTTCATAGGAGAGGTTAGGCCAAGGATGTAGTGTGTATTTGGTTAAATTTCAAGTATTTCCAAGTATTTATCCTCCAGAAGAGAGCTATAAATTGTTTTCTTTTGTAGCAACTGGGGCACAGAAGATGATGAAACCCAGAGCTACCACAATGGTAATTCAGACCCTCGAGGATTTGGTAGGTGTGCCTATTCATATGTAACATATATATATATATATATATATATATATATATATATATATATATGGATTTGGGGCTTTTTCATGGTGTACATGTGATTATAAAAAACCTAAAACTTTAAAGGCCTAATTATTATTATCTCTTTAGTAGAGGAGTACTTCTACTTTCCATAGATAATCTTATTTAAGATTTGTATAATTACAAAGTCTCCATCTATTTAATTTTCCTTTAAATGTCTCTATTGTATTTCTAGTAGATTGGATGTTTTAATGAATAAAAACCCAACTATGGTTAATAGTCATACCAATACTAGAATACACTTCAGTCTTCTAAAATCTCTCAGATCAGGATGACAGAATTACAGGCTTCAGTAGGCTGCTAATATAGTCAGTGCAGCAGCAAATCTATTATATATAGTACAACATCTACCTTGCTTTGGTGTAGATTTTTCTTTCTTTCTTGGTGGTCCTAGGGATTGAACCCAGGGCTTTTACACTGAGCTACCTCTCCAGCCTTTCTTATGTTTCTTAAATTTTGAAACAGGGTCTCACTAAGTTGCCCATGCTGGATGCAAACTTGTAGTTCCTGTGCCTCTGCTGCCGAGTGCTGAGAGCTGCAGGCCTGCACCAGTATGCCTAGCTCGTTAATAGGCTGGCCTATACATGAGTCAGTATTGATTTGTTTTAAATAGCTTACACCTCAGAACAACTAATTATTCCAGTATACCTCATTACTTCATCTATTTGTTAATGTATTATAGATTTTGCTATATATGCTAAATACAGCTCTTTGACTCAGCCTGCCTTCAAGTGACTTAGGTTTTGAAATAAGTTTTAAAAGCTACTTATGGCATATGAATACCATGTTATAATTTATTCCTTCTTTCTGTGTTTTTTTTTTTTTGGGGGGGGGGGACATCACCTAAGGTCACATTGGAATTGCTGTTCCTGATGTACATGGTGCTTGTAAAAGATTTGAAGAACTGGGAGTCAAATTTGTGAAGAAACCTGATGATGGTAAGTCTGCTACTCACTGTGTTCGTGTCTTTGTTTAGTTACAGATTTAATTTATAAGCAGCCAACAATGGCATGTTGTGAAACTCTTAGTTGCAAGTCAAGGAAGCCTACTTCAGCCTGTTAAAAAGGTCAAGGGATGAAGGAAAATTATTAGAGCATATGAGCATCTCAGGGAATTGAAAGCAACTTAGGAGGTGGCTTCACACAGGACTGGCTGTGGGATCTGGAGAGCCATCAAAAGCTTGGCTCCTTCCCCCCCCCCCCCCCCCCCCCCCCCTTCTCTGTGTCACTTCTCTCTTTGGCCACCAGCTTTCACTAGGCAGCTGTGTGTAGCCATTCAAAAATAAGTTGAAGTCTATTTTATCTGATATTGGCACGACTATAAAACCAGCTGTCTTTAGTTAATGATGGTCTAGTGTTTCTTTTTCTTCTTTTACAATCTTTGTCTGTACTTATGCTTTACATATATCACTTGAAATAGCCATGTATCTGAATTGTGATTTATATGCATTATGATTACTTAGACCTGTTTCTACCATAATACTTTATTTCAATTTTAAAACAGTTCATTGTTTAAATTTAACCCTTTGAGTTAAAATATTTAATAATCAGACTGTTTCACAGAGAAACTGATTTACTCTCTTCTACCCTTATGTTACTGTTACCCACACAGCAACATTATTCCATCCCCACACACACCTTGGCTTTTTTTTTTAAAAGATAACAATAAATATATTCAGATATTTTGATCATCTTTTGTCTGTGTATCTCTTATTTCAAAATTAGAATTTTTCTGTCATTATAAAAAGTACCTCAACCAAAGCTGTGTTCAAAGAGTTTGTGGGACAGAGCTCCTGAGATTCTGTATGCTTAAACATCATGCCTGTAAAAATACTACTCCTTCGTCATTTTACATACATTGGCTAGAAAAATCCACTGTCAATCTGATTCATGTTTTTATATTTTATTTTCTGTTTTGTTCTGGAGCCAAACTCTGTGCTGTTAGCCTTTCCATTCCATTTATGAATTCCCAGGATGAAAAAGAAAATCTGATTTGCAGGCCTTTGGTTGAGTACTGTACTGTTTAAAAAGGGTCTGTATGACCCGAGGATCTAAGGATGTTTTACTACCTGCTCTGTTATACCTTCCTGTTTTCTGTTTCTTTTCTTTTTCTGGGAGGGGATCTTGGTATGTTGTCTAGGTTGGACTTGACCACCTAGGTTCAAGGGATCCTCCTGTTTTAGCCTTCCAGTGTAGCTGGGTTTATACGCGTATCTCGCTGTGCCCAGTTTCTTCTGCAAAAGAATCCATAACCACTAAACTGGTGGCATGAAACATTATTATGAGTGTGAGGCAAGTAACTGTTAACCATACACTGGTTACCAAAAATAGCCAGTCCCACAGTTAAAGAGGGTTGATCTCCAACCCGTAGTGGAAGATAACACTAGAAAAACAAGCAACTGGATATCACTAACAAGATAGATTCTTTTCAAAAATTAAAACTATAAGCAAAATAGTGTATCTCATTAAAATGCAAGTTTGAGATTAAATAAAAATGTTTTATTTAAGAGTTTTTTGGTTCTTTTTCCAGTAATGTAACATTTCATTTTTATAGGTAAAATGAAAGGCTTGGCATTTATTCAAGATCCTGATGGCTACTGGATTGAAATCTTGAATCCTAACAAAATAGCATCTATTATTTAGTTGTGTGAAAATGATCCTTGGCAGTGTCCGTGAAGATGGAAATAAGACAGCAAACAGTGATTCGTGATATTCGGACGCCAGAACATCCAGGACTGAGGGATCCTCCTAGTTCAGAGCCGTCTTAAGTCCGTTTCCCTTTCCTTCTTCAGCTGCTTCTATTTTCCCTCTTCATTCATTCTAGTTTTTAAGTAGCACCTTATCTTGTGACCTTGAATATAGTTTTATAACTTTACTTTTAAAGTAATAATTAGAAAAATTCCCTCTCGTGGCTTCATTTGCCTCCTTTATCTCCTAAATATTACTTCTCTTCAAGTCTGCCTTTGAAATCATCATCTTTTGAAAAATCAACTTTTTTTTTGCGGTGGCTATCTTCTGGGGTTTCAATTCCTCAGAACTAACTTCACGGTGGAAAGTAAAGAACAGTGAACAAAAATGGATCTTCACTTGCAATTCAAACAGTATAAAGTATTCATTTTACAGAAGAGAAGATACCCCTGAGAGCCGTTCAAAATCATGCTAACAAGGATATTAGTAGAGGAAAACTAATTTTTTATGTATAAAATGCTTTCACAGTTCAAGGACTAACTTCATTTCTTTGGGAATGTGAAAAAGTAATTGTCATATTTACTGAGCACCCAGACACCAGACTAGGCCATAACAGAGTGTTTCACATTTAATACTGCCACCTGTTTTGTGAGAAAGAAAGCAGACTAAATATGTAAAGTACCTTTAATTAATTGAAGGCAATATAAGTAGTCAAATATTATTATTATTTTAGTATTTAAATTAAACATCATGGTTAAGCCTTACAATACCTCTTGCGCTAGTCTTCCTGTTGTGAAAATTGGCAATGAGTTGGCACATCGAGCTCTTGGCTGTGAGGCCTGAGGACCATGGTGAGGGTGAAGTATAGAAGTGTAACAGGACTGCGCTAGTGACAGCACTTACTCCAGTATACTTATATTACTCAAGAAGAGTCTTCTGTACCCCAAGGTCTTTGTGATGCCAGGAATCATTTATGATTGTTCACATTTGGTGATAATGTAAGTATCAGAGGTCAGCTTAGTCATTTGCTCTGATAGATTTCAAGAATTCAGAATGATTTTGAGTAGATCCCTTATGCCCGGAAAATAGAAACATAGTACGTGGCTTAACTACCAACAGTTTGTGACTGAACTATTTTTAGATTTTCTGGATATGCCCGTTAAAGACCTTTGGATAGACTGTGCTAACAGTTCTTGCACTGCTAAAAGAACAAAGTATTTCCTTTTTGGGTGAAATACACTTACGTGAGCAATTTAAGAAAATAGCAGTGCTTACAGATGGAAATAAAATAAAATTTTAGTAAGACTTTGTTTAATTTCTAAACTTTTGTCCCAGGAGTTGTTTCTTATGAAAGGCTGCCCTTAGAGAAGACTGAATGGATTTAAAGGGCATACAGTTTCAGTCTGAATCAGGAAGAGCTGTAATTCTGTACAGACTGTAAACCAGATACTGTGTATGGTTAAGGAACTGTGGTAAAGGTGGAAGAAGGAAAGTGCTTTAAAGAATTAAAGATTGTGGTAGATAAATACAGAGAGTAGAAAAGACCCAAATATCAAAAGATGAGTTGCGGGAACTCATGAAGACCACCTCCACGTGTAAATACAAAAATATAAAACAGGCCCATTGGACTTTTAAATTCAATAATTTAATCTTTATTTCCTGGAAAAGAACACTTCTCTTACTTGCCAAAAGATAGTCTGTGTTTATTAAATTAATTCTCATTTTTGTTGGAAAATATTATATGACTAGGCCTTACAAAGACCTTAGAAAAATTCACTTCCAAATAAACTTAATTGACAAGTGGTATCAAGAAAGGGTGAACTGGAGTACAGGCAGCTTTCCTGTGTTTTGATGAGGCTGTGGTGTTCCTGCTGTCAGTGGAGAATGCCAGTCTCCCATGAGCCTTGCAGGCAGAAGCTGGGACTTGTTTGTTATGCAGCCGAATTGAGAGCTGAAGGCTGAAGGGCAATCGCTGAGGCTTTTCCACATGGTACTTTGAGCAGGACTGCATAACTGCGTCTTTGTTCAATCCGCTCTAACAAAAATACCATAGATTGGGTAGCTTAAACAACAGATATTTACTTCTCATGGTTTGGGAGGCCGAGAGGCCTAAGATGAAGGCACCTGGAAGATCCACAGTCTGGCGAGTCTTCTCTTCCAGGCTGGTAGAAGGTACCTTCTCATGTCCTCAATGGCCAAGAAAAATGATATCTCATGACTTATTGCCTCCCGTATGCTATTTCCAGATGCCATCATACTGAGGATTAGGTTTAAACATGAATTTGGGGGAGAATACAAACAATCCATATGCTATAGAGTATATAAAGAAACTTGGGAATATCTGTGAAGAGGATTTTAGCAGTAAAGATACTGCTGGCAATAAAAAATGTCCACCTTACTTGACGTAAGTATGTCAGACATTCTGGAATAGATTTAGTAGAGGGTTCAAAGATACGCAAAACTTGAGATTCCTTCCACCTTTCCCATCCTGTCATTTTTAACGTTTCTCTCATTTGGCCAATTAATGCTCGTTATCTTTGATGCCCATCACCATTCTGAGTGTTGCTTGTAGAAGACCCAACAGTGTCCACTGAAAGAAAATAACTTCTTATTCCTTTTATTCACGTGTGTTTAGTAAGGACCAAAAGCTTTTCCCAAAGCTCCTTGACTTCATCACATCTCCTTCGGTGCTGCTAGATGGTGACAAGTTTTTAGACTTTCCTTGTTTAAGATGACTGGTGGTTTTAAGGAGGACTCATTAAATTATAGAAGAGTTCTCAATGGGGATTTCCTGGTGGGGTTTCTTTACAAGGGGGTATGATAAACTAGAGTTACTGGTGTTTAATAAGAGAAAGACCACAGAGGTAAAATGCCCTTCTCATTGCATAATGTCAAGGAATACACTATTAACATACTACTAATGATGTTAACTGTCATCACCTGGTTGAAGTAGTGTTTATCAAGGTTCTCCAATGTGAAATGACTCCTTCCCCAGTCCCTTTTCATGATCCTATGGAATTCACTAGGTGTGGTCCACACTTGGGCAGTGAGCTTTTTTTCACATGTATTCTATGAGACTTTCCAGACTTATGCAGGCCATCACAAGATGTCTAATGTCCCTGCCCCCACCTAGTAAATACCAGGAGTGAAACCATTAAAAATGCCCCCAAAGTTTTCAAATTAACTCCTAGAGGTCAGTACTGCTATGTGGAGAACAGTGTTCTGAAATTTCCAATTCTAATTCCTTTAAAATGGAGTGTAAAGTTAGGACATTTACCAAGGAATCTATAGTTTTATACTTTCTTCCTAATTTACATATTTTCCATTTCTAATTCAGGATTTATATGGCTATTTGAAAGCTTTCCAAACATTCAACTTCCTTTTTACATAAACTCATTTGATGACTATGTATATTCCATTAATTAATTTCATTAAAGATGAATGGCTCAAATGTTTTTATAATGGACACAAATGACACATCATAAATAACCCAGGAAACAGAAACACACAGATGTCCCAGAGAGCAGCCGACTAGTTATAGTTAACTCAGCTGCCAGGGCACAGTTCTTTACTGAGAAGATAGTAGAACTGGTTAATTTAAAGTTAAGTAGTAATTAAGATAATTTTTACAGTAAATGCACAAATTTGGATCTTACCAATACTGTAGAAGATTTTTAAAAAATGATCATACGCAGGACTATTGTGAAGCAGGTGCTTTCACAGACTATTAAAATTGTCTACACAATTTTGCAATAGTTTTTAAGAGTTTAAAGATTTCAAAATGTTAACATGTTTTTACTGGGTAATACTACGACATTCTGGGAATTCTGTTTCCTAAGGAACATGCAAAGGTTTTAATTTCTAAGTTAAATATAATTTATTATATTTTGTCAAAATAACAAAATATTAAAAACAAAATCCCCCCAAATGGAGTAATTTTTATAGTACCCACAATGATAGAATATTATCTACTCTAACACCATTTAAGCTCTTTGTGCTTAATTCAAGCACTATTTAAAACTTTTGCTTTCATAGAACAATTAAAAATGTAGACAAATGCTCGTGGGATATTAAGTGAAAAAAGATGTAAGCTCATGCACTATACTCATGATTTTCTATTAAAAGGAAAGAAAAGGGGCTGGAGGAATGGCTCAGTGGTTAAAGTGCTTGCCTAGGAAGCACAAAGTACCTGAGTTCGATCCCCCAGCACCCAGAAGCTGGGTGGGGTGGCACATGCCTCTAATCACAGCACTCAGGAGGCTAAGGCAGGAGGATTGCTGTGAGTCCAAGGCCAGCCTGGGTTATAGAGCAAGACCCTGTCTCAGGAAAAAAAAAAAAAAAAAAAAAAGGAAAGCACACACACACTCTGAAGGAAATATACCAAGAGAAGAGCGCTGGGATTACAACCTATGCCACCCACCCCAGCTTCCTTTTTCTTTTATCACATCCTTGAGCCAACTGTCCAGCTGCATGCATGAGAATGGAACATGAGTTACAAAGAAGTGCAAGGAGGTCAGTTAATATTTTAAAATGTCATGTGAGTAGTAAGATGCAAGGATTTAATAGAATGTGTATAGTACAATTAGAGCACTTAAGTCTACTAAAAATCCACAAGAAGGCTAAAAATAGGAAGTGGATCCTGTTTTGAGAAAATGTATAATCTGTCAAATGTATAATCTGACAACATAGAACAGCTAAGACCACCAAGCAAAATACCAACAAGAGTAAACTAGGAAAATGTAATATTAACCACCCTGTTTGGAGTTGCTAGTGGGTGTGTAGTGGCAAGCTTCAGCATCTGAAGGACTAGTCTGAAGTGTTCACTCCTACACTTATGGCTATCAAAACCCGATGTGCATCAGTCACCTGGACAGTTTTTCAAAACACAGGTATCTACATGTCACTGTGGTGTTGCAGGTCTGGGAGGACTTTAAAATCAGCATTTTGTAACAAGATGTCAGGTGATGCTGACGCTGCTCGTTGTGGACCCCACTTTAACCATCCTGCACTAAGCATCTACTTTCCCCATGGATTTATGAGCAAGCAGAGCCTAGGGTTGTTGGGATAAGAAGTACAAAAAGCCACCATGGGAGCAATGTGTGGTTACCCTAGGAAAGGACTAATCTCACAGGGAAAGCACTGGAGGAAATTATTGCTGGTGTGCCTGTGTTGGCATGGCAGTCATTCTCTCTAGTAACTTGGCCCTCTCAGTCACCAGTGGATTATGAGTTTGAAAACAATTACAGTTATGGAAACTGGGCAAATATTGTGACTTGTATATTGGATAAAGGGCCCTCAACCTTTTCACTTTTTTTTCCTTCTGATTGTCTGTACTAAGCAATACTTTTGTTGCTGCCCATCGGCGTAGCCGTGAGGAGGCCATGTTAGCTTTCTCCATAGCTCCAGATGAGCTGCTCATCTTGTGAATGGCCACCCTGACCTTTCTACCCATTATGATAATTGCACCCACGTGTTTCCGAAGGCTAAGTGCATGGCCTCTATTATTTTGCATCTTCCATCTCCATTACCATCAGGTGACTTAGGTCAGAAACAGGCCTCCTGTCATCTCCAGAGAATACAGTGCCACTGCTGAGCTCCCAGTGACACCAGTGTCCTCCTCATCAGCACTCTTCACTGTCTTAGCAGAAAGGATGTTGTCACAGGCACAAGCGAGGAGAACGTAGCTGATGGCCTTTTTGGCTACCTACTCTGTAATGCTCACTTATTGAAATAACCAATTACATTAGAAGTCAGGAAACCAGCAACCTCTCCGGAGGAGGGAACGACAACTGGGAGGAAGCCTAAGTGTTTTCTGGGATGCTGATAATGTGCTGTTTCTTGGGGTATGTTTTAGGAATAACCCAACAAGCTGTGTGTTTATTTATAGTACACCTGTTATCTTTTAGCTAAAGACAAAAATTTTTCTTTAGAGAAACAATCATAAATGGAAAGATTAGTGATCAGAGAAACACACTGTGGGCTAGAATCAAGAGAGCATATTCTTATTGGACTGTTCGTGTCAACACCTTATTACTGCACAGTATGGTTGGCCACAATATAACAAGTACACTGGACTTCCAGTCAAGATGGTGGCCGAGTATCAGAGCTGCACAATGTCCCCTTAAAAAGTTAAGAATATAGTCAAAAACTGCCTCTTCAATGTAGTTAGCACAGGGAGGAGCACCCCAACAATTGAAAGAATGCCAGGGGAAGGTCAGAAATCCCAAAGACATATTGGAAGCAGAGTTAAACAGCACTCCAGGAAGCTGCCCCAGCCTGGCTGTGAACAGCTAGAGGTCAACAGCATCCACAGACAGGAACGTCTGCCAGAGCCTGGAACCTCTGACCAAGGTAAGAGAAAGGAGCACCCCAACTACTGAAAGGAGGCTGTTGAAAAGTCAGAACTCCCAAACACCTATCAGAAGTGGAATAAAACAGCAGCCCTAGGCTTCCAGCATCCACAGATGGAAGAAAGCCTAGAGCCTGGATTCTCAGACTGAGGTAAGCACGGAGCCAGGGGAAGAGGGCACTGACAGCAGCTGGTAACCTCAGCCTCCAGAAAGGAGCCTGTCGGTAGTGCATGCTCCAAATGCAGCACGAGCTCGCCCTAGAAAAGGCCTCCTAGAGTCTAGATCAGAAGCAGTGCTCGGGAGCCGTTACAGCCACAACAGGCAGAGATGGAAGCAGTAGCCACTGACCAAAAAAAACAAAAACAAAAACAAAAAAACAAAAACAACAACAACAACAAAAAAAAAAAAACCCCAAGACTGAACTAGTTAGAGTAAAAGAAAGCAGTTCAGGGCTCTTTTGGCGTCTCTCTTCAACAGTGCCTAGGAAGAAACTGGCACAAGAGAAAGTCGTGGAGAGGAAAGGCCACTGACCTGCTGAATAGCTTGGGTGCAGTGGGAGCATTTCCAAGGGAGGAGGGAAACCAGGACATGTGGGAGAGTTTTGCTGAGGGGAGTGAGAGTGATCCTGACACCTCAGAGACCACTGGGCTGTTAGGTCTTCCCTCACTTCCTACCCCCAGCACAGACCTCAGAGGAATTTTTGGCTCTCTGCCCTGAAACTCTCATACACATTCAAAGAAACCTCTCAGGCCTTTGAAGTGATCTCCCTCAACAGAAACATGGGAAGAAGACATAAAAGACAGCAAGGGTCAACCCAGTTGTTGGATCCAGCACATTTATACCTGAAAACTGAAGGTAAAGTAACAATGTTTCATGACCAAGAATCCCTAAATAAATTTGCCATCAGGAGCCCAGCATTGCAGAAAATACCTGAAGGAATCTTTACGAGTCACAGAGAGACAAGCAGTACCAAAAAAAAAGCGAGCGAGCGAGAGAGAGAGAGAGAGAGAGAGAGAAGGAAACATCTAATGTCTAACAAGAGTGGTATTTGAGTCATTTGATTGGTATCCTACTACCAACTTTCTCATAAAATATGTGAAACTTCCCCATAATTATTATTTTTAATCATTATTAGTTTGCCAAACATAATAATTATATTCAATATGGAGAACTGGTATGAAATCTTTAAAAACATGTATGCATGAATTTATAGATGGATAGGTAGGTAAAATAATAAACTAAATCTGAAAAAATGGTAGTGAAATGTGAGCAAATAACTTGTGAAAGGTAAAAAAATTCTGAAATAACTATCATTACAGCTATTGCTTTATGTGTAATATACTTATGTGATATAGATTTAAGTTTATTTAATGTAGCAATTCAAAACAGACTTGAGCTCATTTAATGCAACAATTCACTTATTTGGTCTTGGAGGTAAGTTTATCCTAAGAAAACTGATTGATGTAATGATAACCTGAATGCCTTTTGAATGTACAAATATTTATCTTTCAGTTAGCTAAGGAATTTGAAATTTAACTTTGCTTTTTTCATGTTTTCTAGCCTTATGAATTTCATTGTTATATTTCTCTTATGTGGACAGGTGGGTTAAACCACATTAAAGAATCTCAACAATTATACAAAAAAATACAGAAAAAAGGAGCTTTTGACAAATCACTCCAATAAAGGGCTCTGCTGGACCCAGAGAAGAGGTATCAAGATGTGGCCACTGTAGCCCATTCTAGGGGTGGGAAACTGAGCTAAAGAGTGGTGATTTGAGTGGTGAAGTGAGTCAGACACAGAGGATTAAATATGTTAAATATCACATGGTTTCTCTTATTTGGGAAACCCAGCATTCTAGAGAACCAAAATGAGTGTGATAGTGGGAGTAATGGAGGGTGGGGGATGGGAAGTCCAAAAGTGGGGAGAGGAAGTGATTGTAATGTTGATGTGACTGGACAAAATACACAACTTCATTGTAAACATTATATATCGCATATATATTTATAAAAAAGGGGAGAAAAAACTATAACATTTATGGCAAGTAGTCATCTACTTATGCGTTTATCTCTCTAAACTGAGTCTTTTTTTTTTTTTTGAGGCAGAGTTTCACTCTGTAGCCCAGGCTGGTCCTGAACTCACTGTGGAGCCCAGGCTGGCCTTGGACTCAGGATAATCTGCCTGCCTCAGCCTCCCTAGTGCTGGGATCCCAGGCGTGTGCCACCATGCCCATCTTATGTGGTGCTGGGGAATTGAACTCGGGTACTTAGCACTTGCTTAGATAGCACTTGCTAGTCAAGAGCTTTAACTGCTGAGCTACTCCTCCAGCCCCACAAACTGAACTTTTTGAATAGCTATAATAACTCTAGTATTTGGACAAAGGTAGCACATCACATACTGACTGTCTGATGCAATGACCCCAGTAGGATTTTAAGCCTGCAGTAATAAGCAAATTATATTTTCCACCTGACTGCACTCATCAATGCTTAGGGTTTAATTGAACAATTATAGGTTACTATACTTAAAATGTATTTTAAGTCAGCTTTCTCATTTATACACTTGTATAATTTGACTGTTTATTGTACCTTTAAATGTACAGGGTCCCTCCTCTAAGTCATACTTAAATTACTATATAGTCAATAAGAGGCTTATCAAATAGCACTTTTCTAGACAAAGGAGAACATAGGAGGAAACCAATTATTATTTGTCTTAGTTATTTCCCATCGCTGTGACTCACTACCTGACATTCACAACTTAGGGAGGAACGACTTATTGTAGCTTACAGTTTCAGAAGGTCTCAGTGCATTTGTGGGGAGGTGGTGGGAAAATGGTGGAGTTCCATGGTGGAACTAGAGCTGGAACGAGAGTTCCTGGGGCAGAGATCTTTACAACATGGTGGAAGAGAGAGACTGGGGGGAAGGGTGGTACCAGCACACTCACCTCTAGGTCAACCCCCAAGCACCCACCCATTCCAGACAGGCCCCACTTCCCAAACCTACACAGTACCCATACGAACAAGAGGCTTTTGGGAGACACTGCAGATCCAAGCCACTGCATCATCTTTATTACTGATGGTTTCATAGTTTGGTTGTAACAATTTACTACCAACTTACTAGCTTCAAACAACACAAAATTATTATTTTCCAGTTCAAGAAATGAGAATTTCTGAAACCAAGTGTTGGCAGGGAAGTGTTCCTTCAGAGGGTTCTACAGAAGTATACCTTGCTTGGCCTTTTCCAGCTTCCGGAGGCTACCTGTATTCCTTGGATCCATCCTGAAGCCAACACTATACCATCTTCTTATTTTTTCTCTCTGACTTCCACATCTATCACTTCATAGCCTCTGACTCTGAGCTTCCTGCCACCTGCTATCCAGTCATCCAAGATAGTCTCCTCACATCCTTAACTCCATTTGCAAAGGATATTTTTTTTTATTCACAGGTTTCAGAGGTTAGGGTGTGGTCATCATTGTGGGGCCATTAGTCTACCTAACAAAACTGAAAAAGTTGGTATTGGATAGTACCTGTGGATGGAGAGTTTCCTAATATTAAACTGTGGAATTAAGTAGATTAGTTGCCACATATCACTGTACCAGGCATCCTTCTCCCCACTCCCTGCTCCTTGAGAAGCAAAGCACACCAGGGCTGTTCCATGAAAGCTTTCTTTTAAGAGACTGGTCAGTTTCTCCTTTTAAATTCACCAATCAGAAATTCATCCATCCAGAGAGGACTGATTTGAGCACAAGAGTACCAAGAAGCTGTAAGTGTTATTTTAATGATGTCACTATAAGAAAGGAGACATGGCAAAGGAGCTCAAGTGTTTCCTCAAGAAACTGACATTTGAATTAATCATCCTACCTCACACATATGGTCATACACCTAAGGAATATTACCGCCCTCAGGTAATTACGTACCTACAGACAACCAGAGTCACCCTTCTCCTTGACCGCTACATGCTAATCACCGTGTGTCTACTCCAGCATTCATACCGGCACTCGGTCTACCCACACATTGACCCTCACACCTGTCAATGCTACCACATTAACAGTGCTCCTGTTCTCTGCATTCCCATTGCCAATGGCTGAGTGAAGGTTTCCATTACTTTTTGCCAGTCCAGCCCTTTGAAAAGTGTCTTATTTTGAGACAGGGCTTTGTTAAATCGCTAAGTTGCCCAGTCTGGGCTCCAACAGCGATCCTCCTGCTTCAGTCTCCCAGAGTGTTGGGATTATATCTTGTGTCCAGCTTCTCAACACTTTTTGGGAGTACTTTCTGTGGTGGCTTCACAGTCTCCCTGCCCTCAATTCCCGCCTTTCTTGTCCACTTTCGGTTGTTGCTTTCACTCAGGAAGCTTCCTTCAGCTGGAATCAAATCCTTCCTCATTTCGTCTCTCCCAAGTCCCCGCTCGGTTCAGCTTGCCTAAGGGGGCCCGACTCTGCGACATCAACCAGGACCACTAGCTCCTAGGCTTCTGATTCCAAAGTCCATATTCCCCAATGCTTTTGCTCTTCTGCCCTCCCTCATGAAGAGGATATTTTAAAAATCGAAAGAGCATTAAGCCGGCTCGGTGGCGCAGCCTGTAACCAAGCACTCTCTAAGGCCGAGGGCAGCAGGATCGCAAAATTGGGCAACTTCGCAACTTAGTTAGACCCTGTCTCAAAACTAAAAAAAAAAAAAAAAAAGAATAAAATAAAAGGAAAGGGAGGGGGCTGAGAATGTCTCTGTACGAATGCTATGGCTCAATCCCCAGTTTTACACACACACACACACACACACCCACACACACACCCACACACCCACCCACCCAGTGACATTTATATTTTTACGGAGTACCTCTGCATACAGTAGTATTTCGTCCCAGTCACAGGCAGGACAGGTGCTAATTCGCCCCACTTATAGCATGCGGAAACCGAGAGTCGGGAACTCAGGGCGACCCGTTTCGGGTCTCAGTCAGGGAGAGCCTTTCCGCACCCGGCAGGCGCGCGCCCCCTTGGAAACACCACTTTCTCAAGGAGCCCGGGACCATCCTATCCGCAAAGACGCGCACCAGTGACGCCATGCAGTGACGTACGGTGACGTGACTTACCCAGAGCCAGGTGCCGGCGCGGCAGCCACACCCCGAGCGCCCTGCTCCGGACCGGCTGCAGGTCGCGTCAGCGGGCGAGACGCCGGGAAACTCCGTCCGGCCGACCTCGGGGCCCTAAATCCCCGGGCCGACGAGCCTGCCGTCTGTAGGTTGTTATGTGACGCCATCGCGCAGAGGCGCGTGCGCGGCCACGGCGGTGTGCGTAAAAGCGGGCGCGCGCCGCGACGGCGGCGGCGAGGGCGGCAGCGACCGAGGGGGCGGCGGCGACGAGGAGACCGCGCAGCGAGCGGAAGCGGCGTCCGTGCCGGCGGCTGCGTCGCCGAGGAACATCGTCGGGGTGAGGCGCCGGGGCCCGCGCGGAGGCGGTGGGCCGGCCGCACCTGCTCGCGGGGTCGCGGGACGCGCGCCGCCTCACGCCCCTCCGCCTGGTTTTCTTTTCTGCCGGGGGCGGGGAAGGCGCGGACGGGGGCTCGCTAGGGTCAGTTCCGGGCGCCTTGGGGCGCTGTGGCGAAAGGCGGGGCAGACCCGTGGCCCTGGGAGGTGTCGTGGGGTAGGTGTGCGGGAGGTTTTGGCGTGGTTCGAGTCTGGGGAACCCGAGGCTCCTCGGAATCCGACCCTGGGATCCCGGGGGGCTGGTTCCGAAAGTTTGGGCCTGCGGGGGCCGTCCCTGCAGCCCCCTACCCCGGACCGGTGTCGGAGTTGGTTGTTATGGAGAGAGTTGTGAGTCAGTGCCTGCGTGAGCGTCAGTTACACCCACGGCCTGGGCAAGGCGACCTGTCAGGAGGGATGGAGGCGGCCAACCTGTTGCCGGCAGTTTCCAGTCTCACGTGGATGTCCACGTGCTTTCTTAATATTTTTTATCTGTGTCGCTGCAGATTTTGAGACCCAGGGGCTGATACTCATCCTCACAGAATTACTACCTCACAGATTGAAATCGGCTCTGCTATTTTCCCAGAGCTGTGTTGTGCTTTTCCCGTTATCGGGGTCGAGAAAGTATGGAAGCACAGGGATTTGTATTCCTGAAAACCAGTTCTGCCTTGCTGTTTACCAGGCAGAAACTACGTCTTGTGTTAAACGTGGGCTGGAGTGGAGAAACCGCAGTGTAAAAGCGCAGGGAATCATCAGCCCGGTGGTCTTGTGGTGTATGGGAGTCGCTCGTGGGTAGATGTGAGGCGGTGATGGTTACCAGAGGTCAGACGACGGAGGAAGGAAGATTGGAGATAGGGAAGACATCATTTTTTTTCCCCGACTTCCTCTTTACCTGACTTCCTCATGAGCTGGTGAGAAGATGTGTTGTACTGGGACTTAATCACGATTTGTGCAAGAAGATGGAGGAGAAAGACTTCAGAGTTTTCGTCCAGTTCCGAAGTTCTCAAGAGTTTTGTAACTGAGGCTCTGGCAGGTTATGTTACTTGAGGTGCTTACATCAATGAACCTTGCTCTCTAAGGTTTAGAGTACTTAGAATTCAAAAACTCCGAGTCTCTGGACTGCAGTAGTTTTTAGAACAGGGATTGCCTTGGTTTTTTTTTCCTTGCAGTATTTCCAACACTTAGGAAAGCGCTTGCCCGGGAAAGGCATGCAATAGATACCTGTTACATATCATACTAGCATAAAGGTGATGTATCTGTGTGTAGTAGGCATTTAGGTTGATCCTTCATGTACTCGATACATGTGCCTCACTCTCTCTAGTGTTAGACCAGATGTGAGAAGAGGATTGTGAGGTTACAAATGACATAGAAGACCTGGCTGTTTTTTCTCTTAAGAGTAAACAGTCTGGCTAGGAAAAGAACCCATGTATAAAAAGATTATAAACCAAATGAGCTAGTATTGTTAAAAAAAAGGGGAGGGGGAGGTTGTTATATGAGGACTCTGAATGCAGTGAAAATTTAGAAAAAAAGATTTGATCTGAGGGAACTCTTTGGGAGAAGTATGATCTGAGCTGGTCTTTGAAAGAAGTGTAAAATTAGAAATAAAAACAAATTATATGCTGATGCTGTGAGTTTGGCTTTGGAGGGAATATATTGAGGAACTTTTTAGTGGGAATGATAGAGGAATACTGTAGAGGTTGAGTTTAACAGGGTCTGAAAGGAAAATATCAATGACCGAGGCAGGCTTATCAAGATCCCCCACATAACAAGATAAACCTGCATGAAGTGTGGGATGGGGATTGTTGTTTTCAGAGTAAAGTCTTAGACAAAATAAAAAATACTCTGTTCAAACCAGGGTCACATATATAAGGAGGTCACATAGTTTGATTTCAGTTATTTATTTGCATAAGTGGGTCATAATGGGTACGTATCATAGTCACCAACACATATGTCAGTTTTTAAAATTTACCTCTTGTGCTTTGGGCCCTTCTGTTGGAAACGTACTGGAATGATGTCCCCTCAGTACTCAAACAGCCCTATTCAGTGGCACATTTTCACTTGGGGTTATCTCTTTTAGTGGCTTATGGGTTTTGTAGTAACTGTTGGCCCTTTATAAAATACAAATAATGTTGGGAAAAGAGCCTCTCTGAAATATACTAAAAAAATGACAAAAAATTTTGACAACAATCAAAGACACTGCTGGCTCGTTCTGATCCTTATTTATATCTTTTATCATATGAATATTCCTTTAAGTGATATGTAGACTCCAGTTGCTAACCAAGATGTGTAGAATTGCATGGCATATGTATAATTTAAGAACTCAGCAAATATTTATTGGGTGTTGGCTGGGGCTAGCCATTCTGTTGGGTGCTGGGCAGAAAGAGGAATAATACACAGAATGTCGCCTGACGTACAGATGTTTATTAAAAGAGATAATAAACTGCTAACCATTATATGTTGGGATATCACTTTTGGAATGAATAAAGTGCTGGGAGAATGGATCATTTTGGCTAGAGGAAAATTGATAGCTTTGCACTGAATAGGATGGAGCTTAGCTCTGAAAGTTAGTAGAGGTTTGTGTCACATAAGGGAAAAGAGAGCATTCCAGGAAGAGGATACAGCCCAAGTAATGTTGCTGAAGATTAAGTCTTTTTGGAAGTGTCGAGTTTTTTCTGGTGAGCTTGATGTGTGGTAGTAGTGAAGAGGTAGGAAAGACTTGGAGTCAAATTATGAAGAGTCGTTCTACTCCATTCTGAAACTGTAACTCCCTTTCCTTCTGCTTAATTGACAGTGGAGAGCCAGGCAAAGTAGAATACACAGAGTAGGACGTTAAGTGACGAGTTCATGTGCAGATTGCCGTGTGGAGAGGCAGGGAGATCAAGTAGAAGGTAGCTGAGAGATACTAGTAGCCCAAGGAAGGAAAGTGGAAATGGATAGATTATAGAAATCTTTAAATTTCATGAACAGCAAGAGGTGAGAGAAGAAGTCAAAGATGACATGCCTCCTTTGAATACTTGCATGATTAGGATGACACTAAATTTGAAAATACAGAAGAAGGAATGATTTTACCACCGAGAGGAAAAATGATGTCATGTTAATTTAAAAGTGCTTACGAGGAGTTTAAATAGAGAGCTCTACTAGGAAATTGAAAATCTTTCTTCAGAAAGTAGGGAGGATTAGAATATGGTAATGAAAATGATAGATGAGGCTTGCAAGGAGTAGCCTTCCAAGAACCGTGTTTTATAGGATTAGCCTGTGGACCTCGAAGACTTGAGGTAAAATCCTTGCTGTTCAATTTATTGGTTGGATGATCTTGAGAAACTAAAACCTCTCTAACCCTTCTTTTTTTGTCTGAATTAAAGAAATGTTGTAGAGATTAAGGAAGTTAGCGTGAACATAGTGATTAGTACAGTTTTTAGTTTATACATGTTTAATAAGTGGTGGCACTTGCTATTAGTAGCAGCGGGAACAGATGTAAAGGTAGTTGGAGAAGGTCCATCTACTCAGGAAAATGGAGAATGAGACCCAGAAAAGACAGTGAATGGAACATCTGAAAACCAGCACTTAAATCGTTAGATTGTTCATAATCTGTTCAGTTTCTATAACAATATCAGAGACTAGATAATTTATAAAGAACAGAATTTATTTCCTTGCTGTTGTGGAGGCTGGAAAGTCCAAGTTCAATTTAGATGCTGCCATCTAATGAAGGCCTACTTGTAGCATCTTAAGATGGTGGAAGGCATCACGTAAGTGAGAGAGACAGAGGGAAGGGGATTGAGCTCATCTTTCCATGGGAACTGCACAGAAACAGCTTTAATCCATTCGTGAAGGTAGACCGTCAGGGCCTCATTGCCTCTTAGGTATTTCATCTCTCTACATTGTTTTATTGAGAATTACATTTCCAACAGATGAACTTTGGGGAACTTTAAAATCACAGTAGTTCTCTAACTTGAGCATGCATCACACATACTGAGAGGTTTGTTACAGCACAGATTTTTGGGTCTTACCCGTAGTTCCTGATTCAGTAGGTTTGGGCTGGGGCTCAAGAATAAGTTTCCAGGTGCTGCTGCTACCATTCATGCTGAGACCAAACTTTGAGAACCACTAACTTAGACTACAGTGGGTGAAAGAGGAACTAGATGGATTGTAATAAATTTTTTTGGAGAACCAGGAGAAAGGTTAGAAAAGAATTTGGAATTTAATAGCCTCTGTACTCTCAGGTCCTCCTAGGTCTTTTTTCCAGTTCCCCAAATCTCATTCTTTCTTTAATCTTCTCCAGAATCTGTCATAAAGCCAGCATATAGCAATGTTTGACTGAACCTTTGAAGCTGCTTAATACTATTCCTATATGTGATTGCATATACTTTACAGATTTGTTCATCCTCTTGTATCTCTGCTGAGCCACAGCCCCATGGAGGAAGTTACTGTTACTAGTTTTACACATGCATAAAATATAGAAAATTTCTCTCAGATACCTCTTGTATAGTTGTGTGCATTTCTCTTTGTGTTAGATCCCTCTTTTTAAAATGGCAATCCAGTTTGCAAAATAGTTGTCAATATTGTGTGCCAAAGTTCCAATCTGTATCCCTTATTAGGCAGCTTAGACTTTTATAAGACAAAACCAATAATATACTTGTTCCTGGTGAGGTGACAATAAGGTGGGTGAAATGAGCACAGCTGAAAGGCAAGAAGCAGGCAGAAATATAATCACAGAATCATGGCCATAGAGAAGACTGAATCTAAGGATTGTTTACTGATGTATCTTGGGTCTGGTGTGTCATATACACCAAGGACTTTGACACATAGCATACATCTCTCTTTTTTCTCTCTTTCTCTTTTTCTCTCTTTCTCTCTCCCTCCCTTCCCTTTTCTGTATGTTTCTCTCACTCTTTTTGGTGGTGTTGGGGATTTGACCCAGAGCCTTCTGTATGAAGGGTAGATACACTACCACGGAGCTCATCTCCAAACCTCCTACTATCTTCTGATCAGAAACTATTAAGGAGTGTCACTGTAGAAGGAAATATGACCATGACTGTACTAACGCAAACATAAAGACTTTTGGGGAGACATTTGAGATCTAAACCAGAAATGTCCAGCCTGCAGCCCATTGGTTTTATTCTTTTTTTTTTAAATGTTACAATGAAAAATTTAAAAAGAAAAATCTAGTATTTATATATGTACATTAACTATATTATATACTTTATAGATGGCCCAAGACAGTTTGTCTTTACCAACCGAGCAAAACAAAACATTAAAAAAAAACCCAATGGGCTGCAGGTTGGTCATGCTTGATCTAAACTGTCCCATCTGTGATCCCCATTTTCATTAGACAGATTGTGTTTAGTCCATCTCTAAGTGCCACCAATATCATGAATAGTTCCATCATTGCTGAAAAATCCAGGGTCTCCTCTGAATTTCAAGGCAAACATCTTGCTGTGAGCTTCTGTAACTGTCAAAAAGAAAGTTTATTTCTCCCAACATTCACTGATACAGTAAACATTTCCATTCTAGAAAGGAAAATCGGTTGATAGAAAGGAATCATATGAAGAAACAAGACTTAAACTCAACAGGATGAACATTGCATCCTGTAGCTATGTGTCCAGTACCCACAACAGGTTGTGTTATGATGATGTAGAGCTTTGGTAGCCCACCTTTTTATGCTTATAAGTTATTGCTCACATGGCTTCTCTGTCACATTGGCTCCACTCATGTTCTGCAGCTTTTCTCAGCAAATAATTTATGTTCCTGTTATCTCCAGCTTTCTAGGGTCTCCACTGCATCTTTACCTTCACTCTCTCAGCTTTACATATTACTGTCTGGGGTATATTGTCTGGTCCCCCAGATCTGTCTTTGAAATCTGGGTGGATGCTTCTCTGACCTCACAACTCTTGCCTTCTCATGCCTTAAAAACTAGCACCACTTGTATGATGCCAAGGTCTGCTGCCTCTTTGATCAGGAGTCAGGCCCTCCCTTGGGACCATGGACATAAAGGCCTCTGGGTGCCTGGATAGCTGAACTTAAGGAAAACCTACCTGAGGTAGCTGTGAAAGAGCTAAGCACCCTGGGGCTCTCTTGAAAACAGTCTTTTGAAGGAATTTATCCTTTTACACCCTTCAACCTGTGAAAGGTGGAGTCTGACCTATCCTGGATGCCTTCAAGCCATCTTTCCTTTTGGGGTCTGACCTATCCCGAATGCCTTCAGGGATCTTTCCTATTGTCTGATGCACTTCCCTTCTTTTAGTGCTAGTTTTTTCAGCAGCTGTGGCCTCCTGGTCCCCAACTTCACAAATGCTTCTTTTCTGACTAAGCTGCAAGTTTTCTAGATCATTCACCTCAGATTTATTCTCCTGATGCTCAGTATAAATCTGACTTGAAGAGTCATTAGTATCTATTATCATAGCCTGCATGTTGGGCTGCCTTGAAACTTTCTTTGCCAGATTAATTAGTCCAATACCTTTACGTTTAGCATTACAGAAAGTTAGGACACAGAAAATTAGCAGAAAAATTATTTGCCAGAATGAAACGTGCATCACCTGTAGTTTAGTTTCCAATAAAGTCCTTGTTCTCATTTGAGACTCCATGAGCCTCGTCTTTACTTTCTGCATTCTGGTCTTCCGAACTCTGACCAGACTCACGCATCAAAGTCTGCATATAGCCTTCATTCTAGGGCTAGTTTTCATCTCCAAACTTCCAAACTGTTACTGCAAAGTAGTTCCAACAGCTTCTGAACCATATGGTCAGATAGAGCCACAGTAGTGACCCTACTCTTGGTATCAGTTTTCTTTTCTTTCTGCACTGTTCCAGACACTGTGACAGTATACTAAGCACCCACAACTTAAAGAGAGGTTTAATTTGGCCCATGGTTTTGGGATATTCAGTCTATGGGTCACCTGGTCCAAGGCTGAATTGATGTGGTGGAAGGCGATGGCAAAGGAAAGTTGTTCAACCCATAGCCACCAGGAAGTAGAGAAGGGCAGAGCTGAGGATAAGAATGTATCCTTATAGGTCATGAACTCAGTGACTTTCCTCCTCTGGTCAGGCCCCACCTTTGAACATGAGACTTTACTCTTTCCCTAGAAACACATTAGTCTTTGGGGGGGACATCCCAAAACTAAACTATAGCTTGCATATAACAACAAAAGAGTTGTTATGGTTTGGATCTTAAATGTTCACCAGAGGCTCATGTATTACAGACTTGATCACTACCCTGTGATTCTATTAGAAGATGGTAGAACCTTTAAGAGTTCTGGCCTAGTAGAAGGAAGTTAGGTCATTGGACTTGGGCCCATATAGGGGATGTTGGGACCCTAGTCCATTTCTGTTCCTCTCTTTTATTTCCTGGCTTCCATGAGAAGAGCTGCTTTGGTCCTCTAAACGCTTCCTGCTATGATACCTTGCTCCATCACAGGCCCAAAAGCAGTGGGCCAGCTAGACATGGACTGAAGCCTCAGAAATCGTGAGCCAAGTAAGTCTTTCGTCTTTTGAAGTTAATTTTGTCACAGTGTTCAAAATCTATCACAAGGGTCATTAACAGCTAACAGCCATTTAGTGAGTGGTTGCATTATGTAAGACCCTTTCCATGTATACATTTATTTCTTGTAATAACCTTGCTAATTGGATATTACTCCATTGTATTGATGAAGCAACTGGGTTCCAGAAAAGGGAGAACAGGTTGTAGTGTGTGACCAGTGAGAGAAGACACTAGGTAGGCTTCAGCTCCAGACTTGGACTCTGGAGCCGATATTCTCTCTAGTTTATGTGCTACTCCTGATTTTAGTATAGAGACCTAATGTGAATACTTACCACCTGTTAATTAATTGATTAGTTAGGGGCAACCCACATTTTCCAGGTCCACTTTCTGATTAGCAGAAGCTTTACTCTCCTATCTATAAGTTTTCTAAGAAAGTGTTCCTTCACAAAACCAGCCTCCCGAAAAAAATTAATTGGTTAGTTAATATATCTGTGATCTCATGGCTTATATATTATTCAGTGGGTTATAATTCTTTACTATCAATAAAGAAACCCTGAATTGGCTCAGATGTGGCCTATGGGAGCCCTTCAAGCTGGCTGTGTGTCTTTCTGCTGTGTTCTCATTCGTTTTTGATCTTCTTATTTTCTAACACTGTGTTGTCTGGGTTCATCTCATATTTTCCCTGTTCCTGCCCTGGACTCAGTTATCTGTTTAAGGATCCATAGTGGAAAAGTATATGTGTTTAGACATAAGATCTAAGTGTTATGTGTGCCAGTAGCTGCTGGGTATGATTGCTTGTAGGCCCTTGTAACAGATAGCTACTGAAGTGTGCACTTGCATGAGTGTCATCTATAGCTGTAGTAAAAAGCATTGCTTTGTAATGACACTTCCAACTCCACACCTTCACCACAAGGTTTATTCTGTCAGTTCCCTCTTTCATATTCATAACTCTGTTCTCCAATACTGAGTTTCTAGGTCACTTTATTGGTGACATATTTTCTTATTTGCATAGTCCCAGTGTACCCATAATGTAGGTTGAAAATTGCTAACACATATCTCTGTGAAAAAAAATAAACCTATTAACTGGAGCTCAGAGTTCTTTTTTAATATTAGCCAGGAGGCCTATAGTTCAAATACTGTGTTAAAAGTTGTAGGAATAAAGCTGGGCTTCATGGCATAGACCTGTAATCCCAGCACTCAGGAGCCTGAGGCAGGAGGATTGCTCTGAGTTTTAGGTTAGCCTTGGCTACATAGTTCAGGACCACCCTGGACTACAGAATAAAACCCAGTTTAAAAAAAAAAAAGGTTTCAGTGGTTGGTTTCCTACCTTCTTTCCTTCAGTGTAATTATATTATTCACTTGAAATACAATTTAGTTCATTTGATTTTGTTTGTATTTTATGTTTGGTTATTTCACCTTCACTTTTGTTGATTTCATTTATTGTCCTCTGTTTAGTAAAGAAAACATTAACATGGTTCCATAAGTCCAGAAGATATTCTTACAGAAGTATTATTATTCCTCATTTTGCTCTTTCTACTCTGTGCCTGTGTGCTCCCCTGTACATATCGAGAAGCTCTAACCTTCTTTTATTTTGAGATAGAGTTCTACTCTGTAGTCCAGATGGGTCCTGAACTCACTGTGTAGCCCAAGCTGGCCTCATACTCAGTGTCAATCCTCCTGGCTCAGCCTCCTGAGTACTAGGATTACAGGTGTGCACTTGTAATGTTTGTGGGGTGCTGGGGATTTGAACCCAAGGCCTTGCACTTGCTAGGCAAGTGCTTTAACTGTTGTTCTGTTCCTCTAGCCCAGCTATGACTTCCTGATCCGTGAACACACCTTACTGTAAAGTATGTATAATGGAATTGGTGAGCCATATGATAATGCAAATTTTCAATTTTAGTAGATAATATTGCTATTTTTAAAAGTCTTTAAACCAGCAGGCATGGTGGTGCACACCTGTAACCCCACTGGTCTAGGAAACTAAGATGTGAATAAAAGTTCAAGCCCAGATTGAACAGTTTAGTGATTTAGCAAGGCCATGCCTTAAGTAAGAAATGAAAACAGGGCTGGGATGTGATGTTGCTCAGTGGGAAGGCTCCAGGTTCTGTCCTTCGTACCAGAAAAAAAAAAAAAAAAAAGGATTATTCACCCAGTTAAATATTAAATCTTTTTATTTATATTCACAGCATGAACACTTGTGTCAAGCCTGCTCATACTCATTCTTCAGTGTTTAGTGCCTTGCCAGAGTTCTGGGGTTGTACTTCTTTTAACATTTTTAAAAAATTACCGTTTACGAAGTTTAAACATACAAAAGAGTCTATAGTAGAAATTGAGTCTGTTATCTTCTCCCATAGTCATATAGTTCCTCCTCCTCTTGGAGACACCAATGTTATCTGTTTTGTTATTTTTATTTATTTATAATTTTTTTTTGGTGTGGTACTAGGGATTGAGCTCAGGGCCTTTACACACTGAGCTACATCCCGAGTCATTTTTCATTTTTCTTTTATTTTTGAGGTCGGGTCTTTCTCAGTGGCTAAGTTGTCCATGCTGGGCTTGAACTTGCAATCTTTCACCTCACCCTTGGGGAGTGCTGGGATTAAGGCCTGTGCCACCTGGCCTTGCTCCATTGTTACTACTGGTTCATTAATTTATTCAACATAATTTTACTGAGTTCTTCTTTAATGCCAGGTTCCGTGCTAGTGTTTGAGGAGACAGAAATGAACAAAATTGACCAAGATCTGCCTTTACAGAGTTTCCATTCTAGTAGAGGAAATTAGAAATAATTTTTATATATCTTTTCAGAAATATCCTATGTCCTATGCATATTATGGCATGTTTAATGTTTATTTACTTTTTACTTTTTTTGAGACAGGATCTTGCTCTGTAGTATAGGCTGGTCCTGAATCACCATCTAGGCCAGGCTGACTTGAATTCACAGCATTCCTCCTGCCTCAGCCTCCTAAGTACTGGGATTACAGGCATGTGCCACCATGCTCAGTTTATGTGGTGCTAGAGTTGAACCCAGGCCCGTGTCTGGTGCTTGCTAGGCATGCTGTTTCACCACTGAGCTGTGCCCCTAGCCCCTACATGTTTGTTCTTAAACGTGACTTGCAGCTACTTATGTGCAGCACACTGTTCTGTTCTTGTGACATCTTGGAGGCTATTCCCTCTCAGTATGTGAGTGCTGATAAGTTGTCACACCATGTTTTTGTTTTTAAAATATGGGCTCATCCCAAGCTAATTTGCGTTATGAGAAATTATTTTTATTAGTTTTATTGAAACCTTTAATTTTTTTAACCAAAGGTACTCTTTTTATTAGTGTTTGTGATATATGGTAACAGTTGGCTTGAGAAATTGGTGCCTGTGCATGTAGTATCTTGATCACTTCGCTTCTCTGCCTCCTTCCCACCCTCCCCCACGTCACCTTTCCCTGGCCACAGAGTCTGTCTTCCTGTCTTTCTGTCTTCCTCTTTTCTTCCATCTCTCTTGTTTTGCTCTTTTGCTTTCTTATACTTCAGCTGAAATCCTAACTTGGCTCATCAGCACTTACTTCCTGAGACCCCTAACTGGCATTTCCAACATTGAGAGCACTGCTGTCCAGATGTCCTGGCGCTGAGCCTGCTGTTGCATAGTCATGGCAGTCCTTGGACCTCTGCGTTGTGCTCATTGGCTCCTTTGTTATGTTGTGCTCAGTTAAATATTACCTACGCACTTGAAGTTTAGCTGCCATTGAACTTGTAATGTGTAGTTACCTACATAGTAAAACTATGTATGTGTTGTTAACTACTGAAGAAACTGGGTACCATTTCTCCAGTGGTGATAGCATTTTTTTTTTGACATTCAGAAGTCACTCAAGGAGAGTTTGTCCGCTCTTTTAAGGCTGGATAACTGTGTTGCTCCCGCTCTACTTTTCTGTTCTCAGTGTTTCTCTGGAGTCTTCAGTTATCTTTGCTTCAGCTTTAATTACTGTAACCACTAAGTGGAGTTCTAGCACTCATTCTTTATTGAGTTTTCCTTCTGTGTTAAGGAGTTGAATTGGAGTACACTGACTCATTTGTGGTGTGAGTTGGCCTGCCTAGGTGGACTTGGAAAGGAGGTGCTCAGGAAGCCTCTTTTTTTTCACAAAACCTATGTTGGCCACAGATACGGTGAATAGAAAAAAATAGTTTATGGTTTAGTCGCACAAAGAGTATGCTACCTAGTTGAAGAGACAGGTTTAAATGTAGACGTTTATAATATATAGTGGTAAAATCTGGGACAGAATTATATCTAGAAGATTTGTTAGCTTAGAATTTATATGTCAAGAATACTTAGCTGTCTGTTACTTAGAGGAACACAGCTTAATAAACTTTGGTGTTCAAGGAAGGCTTCCTGTAAAGGAGACACCATAGGCGTACATAATAAGGCCTTACCTATATAGGATTAGAGGGAGTATAAGATTTAGGGGAAAAATCGGCAAGGTATGTTAGGGTAAGTAACTGATGGGTAAGCTTAAGAGACTCATGGAAATGTGATGGAATCGTGGCTTGGATAGGAGGAGGGCCCAGCTGGAAGTGGATCATGGAGGGCATGTCTTTGGCAGCAGTGTCTCTTGCTGGCACTCTTCTCCTGTGTCCTGCTTCCTGGATACTGTGAAGTGAGCAGCTTTGTGTCACCATGCCCTCTGCCTTGTCATTCCTGTCTTAGAACTGGCTAAACATGGACTGAGCCACTGGAAACTGAGCTAATGTAAACCTCTCCTCCTCTTGAGTTATGAGTGTTGAGTATATTTTTCTCTAGAGGGGGGAGAACTGACCAGTACAGTAACTATAACTAGTTTGGTGTTTCCAGAGCAGAAACTTAGAAGGAGGGTATTTTTGGAGAGGAGGCTAGACAGGTAAGGAAGGGTTAGTTTAAGGAGTTTCACTTATGTTCTGGTAATGATCTTGTATACCAGCTGCATAATTCAGTCATTACTGAGTATCATTTGCCGAGCACTTACACACTTACTAATATGTGCCAGGAACTGTATTAAGTGCTCTTAAGCACCTAAGGTATTCTCTCATGTAATCCTATGGGATATTCACAAAAGAAGATATAGATGGGCATAATTTGTTGAGTCATTTGATCAAGGACCATGTCTAATCAGTATAGAGGATATTAAAAAGCACAGAAGTGTGACTGGCTCTAGAGCTTTTTAAGTGGGGAATCCTTAGAAAAGTGTTAAGCAGGGGAATAGTGTGATTAGATCTTCACTTTGGATTATTCTGCAAAGTGAAGATTGAGCTGATCCTACCAGTCAGGGAAGCTAAGGCATGAATGAAAGTTCAAGCCCAGACTAAACAATTTAGTGATTTAGCAAGGTTCAACTCCCTAGTACCACAGAAACTGAGAATGGTGGCATATGTCTGAAATCGCAGCCCTTGGGAGATTGAGGCAGGAAAATTGCTGTGAATTTGATTGAGGCCACCCTGGGCTGGCTGGTGGTTCAGGACCAGCCTATACTACAGAATAAGACAGGAGGCAGAGAAATGGTTGAGAAGCTGGTGAAATAGGAATGGTAGTCATGAAGTAGAGGAATTTAGGAGAAGAAATGAAGGACTGATTGTAAGTGGAGTGTGGAAGAAATCAAGGGAGAGTTACATGTCATTAGCATTGATCATTGTGTGGTGATGTCACATGTTAAGATAAAGGACACAAAGAACATATGCATTAAGAGAAGCCTAGTTCCGGGTTTAGTAGTTGACTTGAGGTACCCTTGAGGTCATCCTGAGGAATCACACTTTAGATGTATAAATTTATACGTATGAAACTGAAATTTGGAAGAAAGGTCTGGTCATGAAAAAAGCTAACAGGAAACATCCCCCCACCTCAGTGAATTAATAACTTAATAGTAACCCTGTCAGCCTTTCAGACTAGATAATTTATTTTCCCATCACAAAGGGAATACTCATTATGTATGTGGCCTTAGAAGGCTAGTGTAAAATAAATCAAGTAAATAGGCCTGGTGACAGGCCCTCCATCAATTGTTACTGGCTCTGGGCACATCGGCAAATAGCTACCTGCAAGATTTTCTGATAATTTTAAAGTATGTTACAGGTTAAGTGCCAAGTATTTTTGTAATTTAGGAAGTACTTTAGCATATGGCCTTTAGAAATTACATTATTATTATATTATCATAAATCTTAATTAAGGCAACAAAGCATATTTACAATGGCCAGTTTCACAGCTGGGGTGAAATATTTATGCTCTGCATAATGAGGCCCTAGATGATGGCGGTTCACATCTGAAAAATGAGAGCTGGAAATGAATTAGAAGCTTTAAAGGTCTACTTTAAATGTGAAATTAATTTTAAAATGCAGTGTCATATGCTCAATAAGCACTTAATAATTAAAGGAAATGTAAAAAAGGGACATTAGGGGTCTTTGAAATTGCTTAGGTCTGTTTTGGAAAAAAGCCAAAGTACTTTTAAAAGCATTTCTTTATAACATATGTAAAAAGAAACAAAATTAGCAAGTAGGTATTTTAAGACAAATTTTTTTCTCCTAGATGGTGTTCATGTATAGTAGGTTTACTGCTGGCCTAGAGGTGTGAGAGGAGACAATGCTACTTAAAAAAATAAGTAACTGCCCACATTCTCTTTGTCTACCGGCTGAATGAAGGGAAAGACCTGCCGCTAGAAAAATGGGTGCTTCCGTAGTTTTCGTGGTGGTGACACTACCTAGCTATTCTTGCTCTGGGTCTTGTTTGGAAGAGGCACGGGACATGTTCATAGCGGGGGTGAACTTCAGAGAACTTTTAACCGTTTCTTCATACTTACAAAGGAAGTTACAAAAGGCAAAGAAGATATCCGACTTGATCCGCTGGAGCACATGTGGAGGCCCTAGCCACTCCTCGAGCATCCCCCGAGTCTCCTTCACTGTGGAGTCTCAGGCTCCTCCCCCCACCGTGCTTATTTATATTTATATGGAAACAGAGTGTCCAGAAATGCCTAGAGTGCTGCTGCTGAACAGCGCAGGCTTCCGAGTCGGCTGTCTGTGGGCGTGCTGTCAGTCTATCAGATCCTAATGTGTGAGGGAATGTGGACCTGCTCTTGAATCGGCATTCTCCCTTGGCTTGAAATGCAGCCTTCACTCTGAATTTCCTGTATTTGTACCCTCTCCAGCTTTCTACTTGTGTCTTTTTCATTTTAAAATAGCAGCAGCTGTTATTGTCATGATAGCTTTGGTAAATGTTGTCTGCTTCTTATATGCCAGGCACCATTCTATTTTCTTTTACCTCAGGTAATTCTGCATGCAGTCTTTTGAGGCAACATTTTATTACTCAGTTTAGGAGAAAAGTGAGTTTTAGCAAGTTTAAAAGTATTTATCTAAGGTTACACAATAGTAAATGGTGGGCCTGGATTTGAATCCAGGCAGTATGACTTTCCCTTTCCTAAGAAAATCTCAAAAGTAGTGCTGTCCATCATAAATTAATGTAAACTACACTGCAAGCCATTTATATAACTCAAGTATATCAAGTATCTATACTGAAGCAATGTAAAAATAGGGTGAAATTGATTTATGAAGCCCAGTGAATGTTATGAAGCCTGATTTATCTGAAATATTGTTTCAGCTTCTACTCAATAAGCTGTTTTGCTTGGTCTTTGAAATACAATGTGTACTTTACATTTACAGTATACCTAGTTTGGGCTAGCCATATTTAAAGCTTGCTTGTGACAAAGGACCACTGTTGCCATTGCAGTTTCAGAGGATCAAAAGAGTTGTTACGATGTTGAGCTGTGGGTTTGTCTGTCTGTTGAAGCACAGAAACCCTGTGGAAAATTAGCAGATGAGGCCATTGGAAAGCAAGAAGGCAGAGGACTCATTCCTGGGTCTGACCGCCCCTCTCCTTCCCCAAGGGCCCTGGAGCTCTCTGCCTGGAAGTGCGGGGTGGGTAGTATGGAATGGGTGGAGTAGAGTTTGCTTTCCTGTTGTCCTGAAGCCAGGGGAAGTGTTGTGGTTAGGATCTGGAGTGTCCCCCAAAAGTCTCATGTATTTTAATGGAACCATGTGATGTTGGTGGATTGGAGTCTGGTGTGGAGGGGTGGATTGCAGTTAAGTTAGGATTAACGGCGTGTCGTGTAGTGGCCACACCTGAATGCAGGAGGGACTGGTTACTGGGCAGAGACCTGAAAGCATACATAAGCTACACCTGCCTTCCTGGAGGACGGGGACTAGTCTCAACTAGCCTCAGCTTGTCTTCCTGTTTGTCTGGGAAGCTGCCTCCACCTCTCTCTCTGCTATGTACCTCGATTGTTACCGGCCATCCCTGAATGGACTGTGACCTTTGAGGCTGTGAGCTAAAACAAACCTTTCCTTTCCTGAGTTTGTGGGTGTCGGGTATTGAGTCACAGCAACGAAAAAGTAACTAAGACAGAAGGTGCTTTTTATCCTTCCAGACTGAGACTGCGTTATAGTACTCTATTCCTCAAGGCACCTTGGGAATAAATAGACATTTGTAGGCCACCCACCATGTTTTCCAGCATTGTTTCTAGAGACTTCAGTATTCTAAGAATTATAAATAATTTACTTGTACAATGTCATATTTTGTTAATTGAGGAAGAATTGAGACTGAAGAAGAAACAGGTAGTTACTGTTTGTTCTGTAATCTGGTGTAGTGGTCCTCAGCCATTTTTGACCTCCTATCAAATGATGGCATCTTTAGAACCTAATAGGATGTGTCTACTGGAAGCGGAAGCAGAGCTTCGTTCTCCCTCTACTCACTGCTTATTCAGCCCAGATGCCCGATCCTTCCAAGATCATGGATCAGTGCATTTGCAGTCTGGGCATCGGGGATCTCTGATCTAGTGAACTTGTAATTGGTATTTAGATATTTAGGGGTCATGCTTATCACCTGTTTTTCCTTCTGGCTCTGCTGGGTTCTACTTTCACCAGTTACTAAATTGAATATTAGGTGAGAAACGGATATTCTTGAACTGTGCTGTGTGAATGGTTTCCTCCCTGAACATTCATTTGTGTGCATGTGATTGAATGTAGGTCCTGGGACTGAGTTATAGCTTCAGGCCTTTTTATTTATTTATTTTTATTTACTTTTTTGTTGTTTGTTTTTGTGGTGCTGGAGGTTGAACTCAGGATCTTCACAGTGAGCGAGCTACAGTCCTATTTATTATTTTTTAGATTTTTGAGACAATGTCTTGCTAAATTATCCAAGTCAGACTCAAAGATGTCCCACCTCAGCCTTCCAAAGTCTTAGGATTACAGGTATGAGCCACTATGGCAAGCTTTTTATTTTGTCACTGTCTCGCCAAGTCACTAATATAGCTGAGCTGGTCTCAAATGGGATTGCCTTAGTTACTTATTTGTTGCTGAGACAGAATACACACTATCCACAATTTAAAGGGAGGGAAGATTTACTTTGGCTCACAGTTTCAGGTCTCAGTTCATTGGTGGATGGCCAGAAATGGTTGAAGCACGTGGTAGAGGTCTTGTTAGAGAAAAGCTCCTCATAGCATGGCAGGCAGAAAGCCAAGTAAGGAATAAGCCAGTCTGTGTCTGGAGACCAAGGTCATGGCCAAAGCTTTCCCAGGAAAAGCTGTAACCATGCTTCTTTTTTCTTCTTTTGCTTACTTCAAGGTATCATATGGACTCCATACCCATAGAGTGGTGCCCCTGGCTGACTTCCTGGCCTGAAAATCAGTAATACACACCTGGAAGCTCCACCCTGGGAGCCCTGATCTGAACAACTCGACACAGTCTTTCCAGGTCAAACCCCAAGCATTTGTCCTTCCCTCCAGGGCCCACCTCCCAAGAACACACAGTTCCATAGGTACCCTACTATATCCAAATACGTGAGGCTTCTGAGGGTCTTTCTAGATCTAACCCATAATCTTCTTGCATCAGCCTCCCAGAATATCCATTTTTAAACACTTTTTCCCCTAGGTCCTGCCATTATAGAAAGTAACACAGATTGATCCGAACAAAACAGAAGGGTGGAAAGAATGGAGGATTCTGTTCTTTCTGTGTTCTGAAAATGTAATTCTGTGCACTGTGTCAAAGGCTCAAAAAAGCTTTGTATATATTTGAAAGAGTAGAATAGTGATATATCTGAGATTTTAAGGTCTGCTAACTTACATTAGGTCCCACTGGAAGTATTTATAAAATTAGCAACTTAAGAAAACCTCAGTTGCTAGAGGATTTGAGATACCAGGAAGAAAGAACACCAAAAATAAAGAATAAAGCGCCAAGTATAAATGTATTTATAGAATTGACAATTGGAAAATAATCCTCAGTTGCTAGAGACTTTGATAAAGAATAACATGAATAAAGACAGGGATTGTGTAAATTTAAAACTACCTGAAAAGAAATGCGAAAAATACAAAGTGTGACAAAAGTATATTACCGTGGTTAATAAAGCAGAAGCTAAAAAACCAAACACTTATGAATAGTAGGGGAAAAGAGAGCTACATAATGAAAATATATAAGTAGCTGAGAGATTCTTTCCCCTGTGGTACTAGGGATTAAACTGGTGTTTTTATACATGCACAGTACGTGCTCTGTTTGAGCTGTGTCCCCGGCCCTTCTCTATTTTTTATTTTTATTTTTTTAGTGGTATGGGGATTGAACCCAGGGCCTTCACACTGAGCTATATCTCCAACCACTTTTAATGTTTTGTTTTGAGACATGGCTTTGTGAAGGATCTCAATTGTCTACAAGGCTGGAACTTGTGATCCTTCAGCCTCGGCCTCCCAGGATGCTGGGCTCACAGTTATCTGGCTCTTTCTTATTTTGAGACAAAGTCCTGCTAAGCTGCTCAGTCTGGCCTTGATCGTGTGATCCTTCTATTGTAGCCTCCTGAGTAGTTGGAATTACAGATGTGTGCCATTTTGGCCAGTTAGTGGAGAGAGATTTTTAAGATGGAAACATATTTTTATAACTAATTCCTGAGACCAGCATGGAGTTCTGCATTTGTTTCCTCAACCCATGGCCAGATAATTTCATCTCAGTGTAATATTTGTTTGGCTATATCCTTGTGAAATACCAGGAAGAAAAGCCTGGTCACGGCCTTCCAGATGTGCACTTGGACACTTATTTATTTATTTATTTATATTTAATTTATTTATTTATTGAGACACAGTCTTGCTGTGTAGCCCAGGCTAGTCCTGAACTCATTATAGAGCCCAGGATAGCCTTGAACTCTTGACAATCCTCCTGCCTCAGCCTCCAGTGCTGGGATTACAAGTGTGTGACACCATGCTCATCTTATGTGGTGCTAGGGAATTGAACTCATGGACTTACACTTGCTAGATAAACACTTTAACTGCTGTGCCATTCCTCTGGCCCTTGGACATACATTCAGTTAATTTTAAAAGTATGATTTTTAACAGACTCTCTCTGTGCCACTGTTTACTCATTTTTCATTGCATTGCTTCTCTCTCTCTATACACACAGACATACACACACACACATACACATATGTGTAGTGTTCAATTTTATTTTTACATAAAAAGTAAATCTGTTCTTATTTTCAAAGAAGAAAACTCTTCAGAAATAAATTGAGCACTCTGGGAAGCTGAGGCAGGAAGGTCACAAATCTGAGCCCAGCCCCGGCAACTTAATGAGTTAGAGAGACTGTGTCTCAAATAAACAATAAAAAGGGGAGCATAGCTCAGAGTGAAGGGTTTGGGTTCCATACCCAGTACCACATGCACAAACCCACATACCCATTCACTCATTGAATTTAAGCATAACATTTCCCATGTATTTCCTATCTTTCTTCATTCCTGCCTCCTTCCCTGGAGGTTACTGCTAACAGTGGGGTACATGTGCTTGAAGTCCTTATTTTCTGTCTGTATTTAATTAATTTAATAAATATTTTTGTACTAAGTAGGGGCCAGATGTATACATATATATGTATATACTTTCACATAAACATATAACAGTATAACATTGTTTTTACTTGCATAAATGGATCTATTTTACTGAGGCCTGCTCATGCCGTTTACTGGCCTTTGGAGCTCTGGTCAGAACATGCAGATTCTGTTCTTATCAATTACTACATTATGCAATAATTTTCCATTTACTGTATTGATGGACATTTAGGCCCCCCCCCCCCCCCAGCTTTTTAAAAATTACAAGCAATGCTAGTAATATAGTCAGCAACCCTGGAAGCACACAGTTGCTCAGTAACAGAAAATATATGCTGTTGTGCTGGAGTATGCTGGATGACCTGTAAGAAGCTGAATCAATTTCTGCTTCCAGTAGTGTCTGAGAACATTGTTTCCTATGTACTTGCTTTAGGGTTTTAGAACTAGAAGGGCCACACAATGTAGAATGAATCCTCCATTCCCTTTTTCGAAGTAGAAGGCACTTGAAATGTTTCACCCAGTTGTAATTGCAGGAGAATTATGAGTACATCCCAGTTTCTGATCTTTTTTTCTTTAAAGGCATCTTAGACAATTTTTATGTAGCAACGTTCCACCAGTGTCTCTTCTGTGTTGTTACTCAAAACATACTTTTTCTTTCCTGTTTCATATTTTTCATTATTGCCACCTAGTCTCCTCCCATTGCCATATTGTCTGCATGGAACAACTTTCATTTAATATTCTTAAAAACACACTTTCTTCAATTATTTAGACCCATCTTATTTCCTGGAGTGTAGATTGTTTTAGATTTACTCATGTGTACAGCAAACAGGATGTTGTCTGATTCTTGTTTTGTCAGTAGAAGCTGATTCCGCCCCATTTACTAAGTAAAAACACAGCCTAATTCGTTTATAAACCCTGAGAAGGAAATAGACTGCAAGCACTGTCACTGCATTTCTGCTACATTTGATGACTTGATGTTTGTCAAGTATTGTGATGCTGGTTCAGAAAATTGTTACCCACCTTATTAGCATTTAAAATTTTATTAACCACAATTTGTTCTTCTCTTAGAAATGGCCCTCAAATGGCATTCTTCTTGTACAGTGTAGTTTTTCCTCTGTGTCAGTACATTTATTCCTGACATGCTTGCTTTGTAGGCTTCTTTTATAAAGACATGATCCTAATAACCTGTTTTGATAGGCTGTGAGAATTTGTGTCAGTCACATCCCCAGTTGATGCTGTAGCTGAATTTTTCACATCTCAAGATTAAGTAAAGAACCTCTGATGCATGTTTTGATCATAAAAAACAGAAATCAGTATTAGATTTGAGTTATGTTTGTCCACAAATGTTCAAAACTGAGAATAGTAGTCTTATCATAAGCTCGTCAGTTATTGAGTAGTGGTGTAGGAATATTCAGAGTACAGAAGACCGATCTGCTGCTCTTTAAAGATTTCTTCTAAAACAGGCAGAAAAATGTAGTGTTCTTTCTTTTAAAGGGTCTTGTGTTTTCACAGTGTAAGTGAAATACATACGTGTGAGAAGAGGTAAGTGAACAACGGGCCACCCTTGACTTGTTCGGGGAGTTTTGTGGGAAAGCTAGGTGGTAAGAACAAATTTGAAACTTAGACGTGTATAGTTTAACAGGAAAAAAATCATTTTTTCAGTCTGTGGAGACATGTACTTTTTGGACTAAACACTTTAGCCTAAGATTTTCTGGTTTTGGATGAAAGTTGTGGGCTTGACTTATGCCTTTTCATTCGCTTGTTCTTACATACACACTGTACATTTGGATTTGTGTAGAGTTCTTTGTCAGATCATCGGCACCTTAGCTGATACAGTCAGATGTTTTAGAGTGGCATAAATTTACAAATCAAGATTTTTAGGTCAAAGTAATTTCTCAGAGTTTACCTTTTTTTTTCTTTTTCGAGGCAGAATTTCACTTTGTTGGCCGGGTCTTCATCTCACTCATTATGTAGGTCAGGCTGGCCTCAAACACATGACAGTCCTTTCGTCTGAGCCTCCCTAGTGCTGGAATTACAGGTGTGTGCCACCATGCCCGGCCTATGTGGTGCTGGGGAATCAAACTCAGCCTTGTGCCTGCTAGGCAAGTCCTCCAACCACTGTACTAGTCCACCAGCTGACCATTTTATTTTACAACTTCACAGAAGATGTTGAGGTTTAACACATTTTAATCAAAGTATACACAGTAGGACATTTTTATAACATTAGACAAATGAATAGCCAGTTTCCTTTACACAAATAATATTACACAGGTGTTTCTAGTAACTTTGCTACAAGGAGGTTAAATTGATGCAGTTGATATTGCCAATGTTTTAATGGGAGTCCATGCTATAATTACATTAGTTAGAAAAATAATTAAGATCCATAAGTTGCCACTGAAGAAATTAAACAGAAATGGTTTGTCTTTTATTTTCAGATATTGCAACTAATAACTTCCGCACCCATAATGACTTCATCATTGTGTTTTTGGCTTTAGAAACATGTATTTTTCTGCTCTTAGTGTACAGTTTGTATGCTTTTCAGTGGGCTTGGGACCAATAAGTCCAAAAGCCAAAAAAGAAGAGTTACGTAAATGCAGGTATATAATTGATAACTACTTCTAAGTAAAGTTGCAATCTGTGATTTATCTTTCTCAAAAGATATCCATATTACAGAGTATTGCCTTATAAGAAATCACATGGGACTAAGTGATAGCTGAGAGACTGAGGAAAGTTTGAGAGCTGGATGAGGTAGGTCTTAGGTTAGGGTAAGAAACTCTGGTAAGGTTTTGCTTCTAACCCTTTCCTGAAGCATTTGTTGAAGAAGGTACTTTGTAAGGAAGGAAGAAGAAACACACTTCCCTCTTTGGGAAGAACTTTAAGACAGGATTGTTACCAGTTCGCTTGGGTGCTTTTGCTAAATTCAGACAGAAATCATGAAGTTCCCTTGACTTAGAGACTTTGAACTTCCAGAGCCAGTAGTTGTCCACTCTCGGTGTGACAGGTTTGAGTCAGGCTTTGAGTGCCAGTACCTCTTAGCTTAGTGTGATCTTATTCACCGGGTGTTAGCAGCTCTCGGTGGCTCTCAGCCACCCTTCAGCTCCTCGGCAGACAGAGCTAGTAGACATCTTGGTTGTTTTCTGGAGCATTTCCATCAGCTTTCAGTGCCTCCTGCGTTCCCCAACAGCCTGTCATTCTGTTGCCCTTAGCTCTCTGCCTTTTCACTGCTCTCGGCTCTCTGCTGCTCCCTGGAGCTCTTCAGCAGTCCTCTGGCTGCTTAGCGTGCTTAGAGCTAACAGCCCTCAATGTTACTAGCTCTTCTTTTAGTGGAACCAGCCCAGCCCACTCTACTTGAGGTAAAAACCAGGAATAGACAGTAAGACCTAAGGAGGCTTGATGGGCCTGTGCTGCGGCATGGGAAGGGGTTAGAGGTATACACAGGGGGGAACCCTCCTGGCCTGACTCAGGAGGGTGAGGGGAGTGCTGCTTGTCTGAAGGACGGATGGGCCGCGTACATGTGGTCTCTTGCACCTTGGGGGGCCTATGTGAAGTGGCCCCTCCAAAGTGATGACAGAGGAGGCAAAACCACTGAAGAGGAGTGGATGGAGTCCTCAGGTGATTGTAGGTCATTGGTGGCTGCTGAAGTGAAGTTTTCCTGTATCTGGTGCAGCCATGGCTGGAGCAGAGTTCCTCCCTTAAAGCAGCCCCAGGGGTCCACAGCAGTTTCAGATCATGTGATGGTAGGAAGCCTTGCCACACTGTGGCAGAAATGGCTGTTCATTGACAGCTGTGTGGTTTGTGAAAGCTGTGGGGCTGAAGCTGTGACTGCTGCTGCTTCCAACGTGTTTCTAGGAATGGCAGCATTATTGGTGGTGGCTCAACTGGGGTTGGGAACTTTTCGAGAGAACACCAGCAGTCTGAGCGTGACTTGTTCTCTGTGGAGTGTGGTCCCTGGCTGTTTCTCAGGGAGGTGGTGTGCCACCAAAGCAGCCAGATGTTGAGGAATTGTACCTGTCAGCCTACCTGCCTTCGGGATGCAGGGGTCAGTGGCAGCCTGGAGGGTGGTAGCTGAGGCAATGCAGAAGTCGCAAAAGTCGCAAGGATACACTCAAGTCAGTTTAACAGCTTCCTGGGTCACTGTTGGGTCAGCCTAGTAGTGAGGGCAAGGTATGTGTTGCCTGTCAGTCTAGCAAGATCATCACACCTTGTTGGCTTTCAAAGAGAAAAGGGGCAGTATTTCTTGGGAAGGATTGGGCTTCATTGTTCTTTGTCAGAATGAGACTTATTTGGGGCATCTGATAATTATTTTCTTCAGGGAATCCTATTTAATGCTTTCGTTTCTTTGTAGGAAAAAGTTGTTTTAATTAGAAGTTGGTCCCAGCGAGACTGAAGGCTTGAATTTAATAGAAAATAAAAATAACACTACAAATTGTAGACTCTTTTTTTTTTTTGCCTCAGGAGTCTTAGATATTTTGTGATTGAAGCAATAGCTTTTCCCAGTCTTCAAGAATTAGTTTTTATTGCCAAAGTGAGCCTGGAGTATTGCCTAGCCTAAAAGAACATTTTTCAAAAGATGGTTTACGGTCAACTGATGGCCCCTGATTAAAAAACATGGGCGGATGATAGGCAGTCTCATAGTTTTTCATTGCTGGATATCCTTTGGCAGCCTAGTAGTGAGTAATCAGGTGAAGCATTAAGGGCATGTAGAATGTGTGCACTCGCGAGCTCATACTAGTGTCATGCTAGAGGTTGCAAGGGTTCTGGTTATTGTTCCAGGGCTAGCTACATTGCAGTGTGCAGCAGCAATGCAGAGCTCCACTGCACATGCGTAAGTTAGAATTGTTGTACATAGATCACTATATGTCCAGTTGAGCTTTTCAGTATTTGGTTTTTTTTTAAACTGTAATTTACTATTCAGTTTTATTACTGCTTAAATTTGTTGCAGGTTTTTCAGTTAGCTTAGTATATATTGATACATATATATGACAGTAACATTCGTGTTCGATAATTTTTGGTAGCTAAGCTTTACATTAAATTAAAATATGAATTATTCTCTTTACATTAGTGAAGAGTTGAAAAATGATGCTTTGTTCTTACCACTGCTGGCATATTTTACCTGATTTGATTAGGGTATATTAACATTTGAAAACTGATGTGAGGAGCTGGTTGGTGGGCCTGAGTCAGAGTTAGAATCATTTGTTTTCTTTCATGTTACCATAGCATAGTACTATGGTTTAGGTCTGAAATGTCCCCCAAAAGTCTCATGTATTTGAATGTTACAGATTGTCTATGGAACCATGTGCTGTTGGGAGATTGCGGCCTAGTCTGGAGGGTGGATTACAGGCATGCAGGTTGGATTATAGGCATGTAGTGGGGGTTTACCACACCTTCCACACCTGGATCCAGTAGGGGCTGATCACTGGAATGAGACCTGGAAGGATATGTAAGCTGCTTCCTGCCTTCCTTGGAGGACTAGTCTCTACTTGCCTCGACTTCGCTTCCTATTTGTGGTGTCATGAAGGAGCTGCCTCCACCTCTGCCTCTGCCATGTCCTACCGTAGCTGCTGGCTGCTCCTGAGTGGATTGTGACCTTCTGAAACTGAGAGCTAAAATAAACCCTTCCTCCCCTAAATTTGTGGATGTCCAGTATTGAGTCATAGCGACGAAAATGTAACGGGGACATAGCTTTTGTAAGTTCAGGTGAGACATTGGGTTCCCTTAGCTGTTCATCAGCCGCGTCCTTGGATGAATTACCTCAGGTTGTCTGTATCTCAGTTTCCTCTCTGTAAAATGGAAAACTTAAAATGTACCTGTCTTATAAAGTACTTTGGATATTAAAAAAGATCATATATGGAAAGTACTTAAGACTATGCCTGGCTTATTAAATAAGTGGCAGTCATTCTTCTCCCTCATCCTGTCTCTTCAGATAGGATTTTACTGCTTCGCAGGCTGGCTTTGAGCTGGGCTCACGTGATTTACCTGCCTCAGCCACCTGAGTAGCTGAGGAGTAAGTACAGGTGCTTTCACTGTGCCCAGCTAATAGCTACTTTTTTTTCCCCCACCCTGTTCTAGGAATTGAATTCAGGACCTTCACATTCTGGGCTTTGTGACTGAGCTAGGCCCCCAGCCCTTAACCTCTCTCTCTCTCTCTCTCTCTCTCTCTCTGCTCTCTCTCTCTCTCTCTCTCTCTCTCTCTCTCTCTCTCTCTCTCTCTCTCTCTCTCTCTATATATATATATATATATGTTCTTTGTGTTTGTGTGTGTGTAGTGTTAGGGATTGAACCCTTGTGCATGCAACACAAAAGTACATGGCCCCTTAGGTACATCCCCAGGTCCTAGTTTTCTCTAGAAGGACTTTCTGTATCTCTACTGCAAGACAGTTCATTTGCTATTAGGTTGTAATTTTGTTTTAAGCTTGTTTTGGAGTCACTATCCAACAGATACTTTCTTTGACCAACAAGTGTTTAATGACTTTTATCTGATGGTTTTATTAATTGTAGTTTATGTTTCAAATGATCTTTATCTTCTGGAATTTTGGGTTCACTGTCTCATAAAATCTGATTGCTAAGGAGGAGAGTTGTCGTTTTGGCCTTTTCCTTATTGGCTTTTGCTGGTAGTGCTAAATTCTATTCAATCAGTAGTTTCCTTGTGGGAATCTTTTAAAATCCACTTGTCATTTTGTTAGCGACAATTTAATTAAAACTAAATAACATTTGGAAAATTCACTTAAACAGCACATGTAGACTTAATACTTTACATAAGCAAGTAAGGACATTATCTTCAGCCTGTCTCTGAGAAATTTCTACTTTCCTTTCAAGACATCTATTTATTATATAAGACAACTGTTTTGACGTGCTAAAAAAGCATTGTCTACCCATATACTAAATATTAGCGAAGCCTGATATTTTATGGTTTTTGTAAGTGAAAAATAATTATCAATAAAAATTATTTGTTTCCAGATCCTGTGGTTTCTTTTGTGCTTTCCCTAGGAACTGAGTACCCTTATTTGGAGAGCTAGTAGCCAGTTATTTGATTATTAATTGTTACTCCGGTATAATAATAAAACTGATAGCTCTCAGAGTTCTTGTTCATGTAATACTTCATTTACCTTGGAGTTGTTTTGGTATGGAAGTATATGACTTTCTAAAAAATCATAAAATTATTGTCTACTAGTTCTGTTTGTCATCTAGCTTGACTTTTCCCAGTAGATGATGAATTCTTTTTTTTCTTTTTCTTTTTCTTTTTTTTTTTTTTTTTTTTTTTGAGACAGGTTGTCTATAGCCCAGGCTGGTCCTGAACTCACTATGGGGCCCAGGCTGGTCTTGGACTCATGGCAGTCCTCCTGCCTCAGCCTCCCAAGTGCTGGGATTACAGGCGTGTGCCACCATGTCTAGCTTATGTGGTTCTGGGGAATCGAATTCAGGTACTTAGCACTTGATTTAGCGCTTGCTAGGCAAGTGCTTTAACCACTGAGCCATTCATTCAGCACTAGATGATGAATTCTTTAAAGATAGAGATTTTGTTAATCTTTGTGTTTTTGTTACCCAGCACTGGACCTTTTTATAAACAGAGCTCAATAAACCTTTCATTGAATAAACTACACACAAATTTAGAAACTAGTTTGTCCCTTGGCAAAGAAATGAAGAATCAATGTGGTAATTGATAAAAAGAGTTAGTGCAGTCAGATAATCTTGTCACATGTTTTTATTATAACAGTTCTTCAGTGTTAAGGCTGGACGTATCTATAAATATTTACCTCATAGAATAAAAGATGTGATATGTAGATGTACCATTTCCTCCAGATGAATGTAGTATATATCATAAAAATATGCTAGTAAAAGTAGTAAATGTGGGAAAATAATATAGATTAGACATGAAGTCATGGAATGAGAAGAGTTTGAAGCCATGATATTTAGTCTTTACAGAGAAAACTCGTGCCAGGAATCCTGCCATTGGAACCTCTGTTGTGACCTTCACGATACCATTTTACTGCTCAGGTGAGGGAACGTTTGCAAGGTTTACGGCTGGGCTTACAGACTGTCAGGATTAAGGTTTTACTTACCAGCATGTTAAGTCTTCACTTCTGTAGTCAGACTTGTGGCTAAGAAGCATAGAGTGTATATCAAAAGTGCAGTGCCCTTCCTGTGGCAAAGTGGAATGTGACTTTTTGTAGAGTGTTAAAATGCAGACAGGACATCATTTGTCTCCCCAAGCGATATTAATTTAAAGTTTAAGGAATACTACTTCAAATTACACACCACATGGGTACCAAGAGCAGAAAGAAATTGCTAAACCATATGCTTGGAAATGCCATCTCTTTCCTCAAGAGAAAGATCATTTATATTTTGCAATTAAAGAGCAGAAGGTCTTCTTTCCCATAAAGGCCTTTCCATCAGGAAATCTCCCAGGGGAGATTCACTCAGCGTTCAAGGACTCATTGGCATCTCCACTTTGTGGAACTTTGTTCTTTGATTAATTCCTGATTAAACCTTGAAGAATTAGCTTTATTTCTAAAAAATGTAATTAGACCTTGTTAAGTTTGTAAACAGTTCTGCTGAAACAGTTCTGCTGTGTTTCTTTAAGTAAAGAAATGGATATTTAGGTTAACTTTTTTTTTTTCTTTCCTCCATAAGAGGCAGTTTTAACATTACAGTATTATGGGCCACATATGGTTCTTTCTCTTTATTGATGGACATAGTTATTATTTTGGTTACAACAAATGGATGTGGGTTTCATACTGAATAATAAACATACTCTCTGGATTTTAGTACTTATGCTGTAGTTGTTGTTTGACTACGTTTTGACTATGTTCTAAGCATTTGAATCACTGAAAATTAACTGATGAGGAAAAGTGTAGTTTCTTTAGTATTGATAGCAAAAAAAATTTATATGTAGTACTATTTTTTTCTGGTTGTGAAGTCAGTCTAAAGAGTTAGTCTGAATATCTAAGATCCTAATTTGGGATTGTATCAGCAGATAGTGTCCTCGAAGGCTGTGCTGCCCAGGTATCTGGTACACCTGTTGTCATCAACACTGCCACTTCCTCCCTCTCTCCCTCCCCTCTTTTTTGGAGGGGGGAGTTTTTTAGTGTAATGTGCTTTGTCCTTGTCTTAAAGTTGTTAATTAATTTTTATTTGTACAGTCTCTCTGCCTTTTTTTCATGCCACTAAATCAGTTCCTACTCACTGGCTATGGCAAATTAAGATGCTTATTCTCTCATACGTCAGCCAATTTACTTTGTAATTTTGCATAGTTTTATTACAGATAAAATATAAAATGCTTAAACATCCTGGAAATAAGTGGTATACTTTGTAAAAATTCTCCATAGCCCTGTTCTCTTCATAATTTGATATATGTTCCTGCTTCTTCAGTACTTATTTTTTAAATAAAATAAGATTTTACTATAGTACTATTTTATAACAAATGTTTTTGTATATAAGTACATATATTAATATTTAACATTTTTCAGTGTCATTTGTTTCTAATTTATTTTTAATCATTTGCAATATTTCATTGTATGGATACATGGTTAGTTAGTTGACTGTTCTCTTTAAATGTACACTTAGGCTTTTTCCAATGTTGTGCTTTTACAGACAGTGCTGAAGGTGACACCATATGTATTTAATTTTGTGCTTTTGTGTGATTATCCTGCTTATTTTATTCAAGATGGCTAGCCAGTATATTTTTTGAAAAAAGTCCATATTTTCCTCCCATTGAAGTGAAAAGCACGTTTTTGTACATATCCTTGGGCTTGTCTAGATTCCTGTGTTCTACTAAGCTGTCTCCGGTGTGACATTGTTTTAATACTCTGTTTTACAATTTGCTTTCTTACCTGGGAAGCTGGCGCCTCTCATTGCCTTTCTTTCTGGAAAATTCCAAATTACAAATTTATTCTTCCATTTAAACTCTTACCTTGATTTACGTTAGAAACTCTGTTACGATTCTGATCAAGATTATTTTTAATTCCTGCATTAATAGAACTACATTTCTTAGCTATTTATTTTGCAGTGTTGGGGATGGAACCCACGACTTTACTACATCCTCAAACCAATTTTTTGGTTTTCATTTTGAGACAGGAACTTGCTAAGTCACTATGTTACCTGGGCTGGGCATGAGCTTAAGATCCTCCTGCCTCAACCTCCCAGAGTTTTGGAGTTATAGGTCTGGTCTACCAGGCTGGGCTTCTTAGCTTTAAAAAAAAAAACCCTGTTAATAAGGGCTGGAGTGTAGCTTAGTGGCACAGCGTTCATTTCCCTGTGTGTGCTTTGAAGCCCAGCGTTCCTTCTGTATCAACGCACAAACAAAAGACCAGAACCCTCATGGTAAATATAAAGTTCTTACTCTTAGTTTTTAGTGTGTAGGCCCATTTGACAAAGTTTTTTTTGACAGGGTGTGTAGTCTAGGCTGGTCCTGAATTCACTGTGTAGCCCATGCTAGCCGTGGACTCAGGAAAATTCTCCTGCCTAAGCCTCCTGAGTACTGGGATTGTAAGTGTGCACCACCATGCCCAGTTTTCTGTGGTGTTGGGGAGTCAAACTCAGGGCCTTGTGCTTGCTATACAGGCGTTTTAACTGCTGTGCTATTCCTTCAGCCCCCAAGTTACTGTTTTTTAAACTTTGTATAGCTGCCAAAAATGTTTAGTTGAATTTTGTGAAAATTCTATTTTGTAACTTTTAAATTAACAATATAAAATGTAACAAAGTATTGAGTATGCCTTTTTTATAGGGTCATATAGGAATTGCTCATCTTCTTGTGATTTTGAATATTTTCATCCCTTTACAGTATCTGACTCTTCATTTATTTTCCTAAGACCCTTAGTAACGTTTTGTAATTTCTTTTACATGTCCTGTCAGTTTGTTTCTGGTATTGCTTTTATTTCACCATTGTAAATTATAAAACTTTTCCCTCATATTTTCGAGCTGTTTTTTGTTACCATGGAAGAATGCTATGTTTTTTTTTTTAATAGTCATTTTGTATGGTCACCTTAGTAACCCTCTCCTAATTTCTTTAATGTTCTTTGGTTGAAAACTGGGGCCTACATAGCTTAGTGGTTAGAGCACTTTGCCTAGCACTTGCAAGGACCTGGGTTTAATTCCCTAGCACCACACAAAAATTGACCATATAAATTAAAATTAATAATTTTTGTATATCATTATTGTTGTTGTTTTTGATTCTCATGAGTTTTTTTTTTCTGATATTGAGGATTGTGCCCATGGTCTTCATACTGAGCTATATTCTCAGTCGATTTTTTTGCTTCTGATTTTGAGCCTGGCTTTCACTAAATCACTAAATTGCCCAGTCTAGGCCTGGACTCAGCTTGCTAAAAATTGGGATGACAGTCCTGGGCCACCCACCCTGGCTTCTTGTGGATTTTTCTTGTGGGCAGTTATCATCTACAAATGATGATTATTTAATCTCTTTGTTTCCTAATCTGTTTACTTTTGATTTAATGTCTTTAACTGCATTACCTTTGGTTCCTGAAAAATGTTGATAGTGATGAGCAAATGCTGCCTTATTTCTGAACTTTAATCTGTGAATGTGTGTGTTTTATTCACCGGACACAAAAAAAAAGTTAACAGTGCAGGACTGATCTGGTTTTTCAAAAGGCCTCTTTGCAAGATTGGCTCTTGTAGGGGATCTGGGAACTTAGGATTTTGGAGGGCCCTCTCCCATCGATGGATGAGAGTAGCATACTATGCCTGCATTGTACAACAATCTGCTTTCTTTCTTGGGATTTGGTATTTGGATCAGCATCAGGCTGGGCTACCTGTGTGGAAGGCCTCTGTTGAACACTGTGGGCACTGAACCTCTTGATTGCCTTCTTGGATGTAAAGAGTACATTGGTGGTGTCACACTTTTTTTTTAAAAAAAATAAGAGCTGAAAATGAAAAAAATACGTTATCATACTAAATTCAGCTGTCACAACCAAGGTCAACACTTTTTTTGGTACACTGCCTGGATCATAGTAGGTTCTGTATAAATATTTAAAATGTTATAACAGCAAAACTAGTTTCAGTTGTCAACTGTTCTTTCATGATGTGCCTTGGAGTTTTGGTTTGATTTTTGCCTGTCCGCCCCCGACCCCAACCCCATATAGGTAAAAGGAGCCCTCTTATATACTAATTTTGAAATTGCCTACATTTGCAAATTTTATAAAGTAAATTAACTACTTTTCACATGAGCTATAATAACTTTAAAATTTTTGTAGTGCCATGTGATGTCTGCTGTCTTTGGATCGTTCGCATACCCCTTCAGCTTGATGAGTTTTGGTAACAGTGAGTAGGTTGGAACGACCTGAGTAGGATCATGTATCAGGAGCTTTGGTTTCATTTCTCTTGAGTTCTTTGGTGCTTCTCCGGGCTGTCTCAAGGGTCTCTCACTTTCCATTTGGCTTCTCCAAGTAGCCAAGGTAACTCAGGGTTACCAGCAGTGCAAAAAAGAGAAGCTGCTGAACTTCTGTAAGGCTTCAGCCTTGAAATGTTACTAGATTTTTAGTTTTGTTGAAGCTGATAATCTGCTTCTTATTCGTGTTGTGTTTTTGGCTCCTTCCCGAGATTTGCAAGAAGTTCATGGAAGGTAACTCAGAGTTAGAAAGTTGCAGGTTTAGCAAGCATGTTTATGGAAGGACAGAATCGTACCTTGGGAATGATCCAGTGGGGAACTCGGTGAAGCCTGGCTGGGTGTCTGGAGAGGAGTTGGCATTCATAGAGACAGATGCTTCCAAGTAAGGAGAGTAGCAGCTTAGAGAAAGACTAAATGTCTCAATCAAGTCCCTTCTGATTCTCCTGTTTTCATGCAATTTTAGAACTTGTCAGGTTTTGTGGGCTGTTGGGTTTTCTTTCAGTGAGCAGTAAAACTCTGCTCCTCAAGCTTTTAAACTTGTATGGTCTTATCTGAAATGAACATAGTGGCCATCACCTGCAAGGAAGTTCAGAACTGCAGAGCAGGGGCTGGAGGAATAGCACAGGAGTTAAAACGCTGGACCTGAGTTCAATTCCCCAGCACCACATAAAGCCGGTTGTGGAATTGTACGCCTTCGATCCTATCAATTAGGAGGCCGAGGCAGGAGAATTTCTGTGAGTCCAAGGCTAGGCTGGGATACATAGTGAGTTCAGGATCGACCTGGGCTACAGAGTGAGACCCTGTCTCAAGAAAAATAAAACAAAACAAAATAAAAAACCCTCCAGTGAAGATATATGAAAATGAAGTTTAATTGGGCCACATAGGGTTTAAAAGGATCATCTGGGCCTTGAGTCCCGTAGGTGTGCTAGTGGACTCCACACTCACATAACTGTGTAGATTGAGTGTCTGGAAGTATTTGATAATCCTTTCTTGGGAAATTGTGAGAACAGAAGCTCAAGAAGCTCAGACTCCTGTCTGTTAAAGGTTTGCCTGTCTGGGTTAGCTGTCAGTCTTCCAGCTCCAGCTCATATCTACCTAGCTAACTGCCTATTTTACCAGAACCTCACTCACTTGGTCCCAAAGCCAGATGCAGTGGCGTATGCCTGTAATTCTAACTACTGGGTAGGCTGAGGCAGGAGGATTGCAAATTTGAGGCCAGCCCAATTTAATAAGACCCTGTCTCAAAAATAAATTAAAAAGGTCAAGGATGTAGCTCAGTGATAGAACACTTGCCTGTCATCCCCAGGCCTGGGATAGATGATAGATAAGTAGGTAGATAGGTAGATAGATAGATAGATATATTGTTTGGTTGATTGATTAATTTGATTTTTATGGTCAACCCAAGAAAAAATCCATATGGGCTACAACTAGTAAGGCCATAGGGTTGGGTCTGCCTAAGCTTTATGGAACTCATGTCTCACCATCATGTGGCCTGGATGCTAGACTTAGAGCTACAGGACTAATGTTTGCCCTGCTGGGTGTTGGTCTTGCTCTTGTCCTATTTTTTTAATACCATTTTTTCCTTTTACTTATTTTTATTTTTTTTTTGAGACAGGGCCTCGCTCTGTAGCCCAGGCTGGTCCTGAACTCACTGTGGAGCCCAGGCTGGCTTTGGACTCAATGCAATCCTCCTGCCTTAGCCTCCCCAGTGCTGGGATTACAGGCGTGTGCCACCACTCCCAGCTTATGTGGTGCTGGGGAATCAAACTCGAGTACTTAACACTTGACGTAGCACTTGCTAGGCAAGTGCTTTAACCGCTGAGCCATTCCTCCAGCCCCCATTTTTCCCTTTTAGAATGAGAATATTTTCCCTTTGCCATTGTATCTTGGGATTATGTATTTTGTTTTTGATTTTTGCAGGAGTTCGCAATTAAGAGTTTGCTTGAGTCTCAGAGTAGATTTTGACTTGGACTCTAGTGTTGGTAGGCTATTGAGACTGTAGGAATGGATTATTGCATTTTTGGTTGTATGCAGGATAGTTGTAGCTTGATAGGCAGAATTATGAACTGGCGTGTGTCTTTATTTGGAGATTAAGTGTTGGTTTAAGGAGATACGTTTGGGTGTCAAGTTGAGAAGGGGTGGGATGCATTAGGTAACCTTGTGTATTTTATTCACATTTTTGGAGATGCAAGGGCATGTCACTGGCATTGGCTGAGGACATCATAGCCGGTAGTGGTACATTGGTGGAAATACATGAAATACTTAAGAAATGACATCTTGAAATAGGAAGTCAGGAAGCAGGTGGGTCTACTCTTGCTCTTTTTATAGCAGCACTCTTGAGCTAGATACTCAAAGGTTCTCATGAGAGCTACCTTAATCTCTTCCAAAGTGACTTACAGATTTTCCACTAAGTCCCACTTCTTAAAAGTTACATGTCTCTTAATACCACCACTCTCTAACCCAGGCCTCCTGTCCATGGACCCTTAGCTAACAAATCTTATTCAAACCATGACATGTACTTACAACAGTAACTATCGGAACAGTGTCTTTTCCAGGTTGCTCATTAGAATCTTTCCAAAATGGTGGGCCATTTCAGAACAGCTAAATAAACTTCTCTGATGGGGGTAGGGTGAGCTAAAGCATTGTTTTTTCTTCTTCTTTTTTTTAAAAGCACCCCACGTGTTTCAAGTGTGTGGCAAACTTGGTGACAATTACTGGTCTAATAAAAATTATTTCTGTATGCCAGTGAAAATTGTGTTTATTCCTAAGTGACTGTCAGTAATATTCTCTTTTTGTCTTCATTTGGAAAAAATATAATTAAAATGTTTACTTAGCAAAATGAAATTATGTGTATTGAGAGTCAAGATCTGAAGAATTTATTAAGATAAATATTTACATATGTAATATTAATGTTTATGGTATCAGTTGACAGATTGTAAATTTTCCTTTTAAGCTTCTTAACCAAAAATCAATCTTTGTTCAGCAGTGATCATTTAGTCAATGACTTGATCTTAGCTATGATCTAAATAAAAATATTAAGGGAATATTATCCCAGAGAATATTTTCTCTAGATATATGAATTGCATCCTTTCAGAGAAACAGCCTGTTTTGTTTAGAATCATGTATCATTATTGAAATAATGAGGCAGTGGACGCTATTGCAAGTATTCCGTTGAGAGAAATGGGATTTTGAAGTCAGGTTCCAGTAGCTTTCAGAATCTCATGGTCAGCATTGGAAATGGCTGTTTTATTTTGAACATTAGTTGAATAACCTACTAGAAGCAAATTTAAAAATCCCTTCTGGTCTTTTGTCTAAAGTACAATCGGTTCTTGATTATGTATTAGAACAGGGATTAACAAACCATGGCCTGTGAGTCAAAGCCAGCTCCTTCTTTTCTTTTTTAAAATAAGTAGTGTTATCCTAAAATAGCCACGTTCCTTCATTACTTGCTGCCTGTGTCTGCTTTTAGGCTCCTGTGGCAGAACTGAATAGTTTTAATAGAGCTGTAGTGGTCCAAACCTGAAATATTTGCTATTTGACTTTTTGCAGAAAATCTGCCAACTCTCGTTTTGGGCTATTGTATTATAGGCTGTTGCGTCACACATTGTCTATTAATGCTCACAGGTAGATTTTTGAAAGCGAAATATTTTTTTATACAAGTGACTAGAGATAATTCAGTTTAAAGGGCTTTGAAATGAAGGCTTCAGCTGAGGAAGAGTGATTTGCCATGGTGAGTATACCGCTGGTCCTCGGCTTCTCCTACTGTAGCAGGCAAGGAGCTTGCTTGCTTCCTGGGTGCCACACTCATCCTTCACGCTCTCCTGGACCACGGACAATCCTTGCTGTTTGTCCCTCTGTTGAGAGTGCACATGTGGTAGCAGGCAGCTGAGAAACTTGATTCATGAGACTCTTCACTGCAGGTGCAGGAGGCCAAGATTATCGCATGTTCGAGCCCAGCAATTTAGCACCTTGGTGTGAGACCTTGTCTTGAAATCAAAAATAAAAATGGGCTGGGAATGTAGCTCAGTGTGAAGGCCATGAACTCGATCCCAGTACCATTGAAAAAGTAGCTACTCAGCCTTCAATCCTTTTCCAAGTAAAGTAGTGCGGAGGGCCAGTGGAGGTAGCAGCTGAGGCTCAGTTTGCTTTGTCTCGTCTCTGCAACGCAGGGGTAGCTGTCTGACCCAAGGGGCCAGCCCCTTCCACCTGGAGCACCTGAGTGCTAGTGAAGGCTTGTACCCACTTGCTGGGTTACTTGCACCTGGAAAAGAAGTACATACCAATACATTAGGGTTTTAAAAAGAAAAGTGTTTTTAGTTATCGTAACTCTGCTTTCTAACATGTTAGACTGTTCAATAACTTTTAGTCCTTTGATTCTCAGTTACTTTTATGGAAAGACACTGCATTCAAAATCCAGGAAGTGCTGATAAATGAAATAAAGTGTGATGATGTTCTGGTAAACACTAGCAATCTGATGAGAACGACAAGTTTAGAATGCTAGGAGGGGGTGAGGATGCTGCTGTAAACTTTCATCAGTGTCGGAGCTGGGTGTGGTGGCATGCACCTGTAAACTCGTCACTGTGGTGGCTCAGGAACATGGAGCACACATTTGAGTCTAGCCTGGGCACTTAGTGACTTAGCAAAACCCCATCTGAAAAAAAATTTAAAAAAGGAATGAGAATGCCGTTCAATGTGAAGACCCTGGGTTCACTTGCCAGAGCACACACAAAAAAAGAAGAATCTCCATATTATTTTAAATAAAATGTTTAAGATGATTTGTTTTACATGTAATCTGATTATTTATTTGTTCTGCTTGTATAAGGGATCAGTATTTGTCTCAGTTTTGTAGATTGCATAGATTGCTGTTGTTCCAGGTACTTGTAGTGCAAAGGCCCCAACCTTTTTGCTCTCCTGGTGTGTTGAGATGTAAATGTAATAGTGGTAATGGAAGCAGGTGGTGTTCTTCTGAGAATCAAGCAGCTAATAAAGAAACCATCAATGATGATCTCTTGTAAACACTGAAATGTTACTTAGGAGTGTTGATGGTATATGATTTTCAATGTGTGTTCCTCTTCCTCTGCTAATCTTATCCCTTCTTTCTAATAGATCAGCGACTATCATCTATTCCACAAGATGAGTAACAGCCACCCTCTCCGCCCCTTTACTGCAGTGGGGGAAATTGACCATGTGCACATTTTGTCTGAACATATTGGAGCCTTGTTGATTGGAGAAGAGTATGGTGATGTCACATTTGTGGTGGAAAAGAAACGTTTTCCTGCCCACAGGGTGATTTTAGCAGCTAGGTGTCAGTATTTTCGGTAAGTATAATTTTTTTTTTGGAAGGTTCAAGTAGAAAACTGATGCTCACTTCTCTATGAAAAATATATAACTTGATATAATGAGAAGTTGTATTAATCCTTCAGTACATGTATAAGAATTTCATCTTTGTAGACCTTTTGTTAGTTTTTGAGAATTACCGCTTCCTTTAGGAGCCATCTTAGAATGAAAGCCCCCCCCACCCCCCCGCCAGGCCAGGTTAAAGAATATTTCTTAGGGTGCATCTTTGTTGTGCTTACCTTTTCCCCACAGTAGATGTCTAGATAGACTTACACTGTTTGACTGGCAAGTAGGCTTTCTGTTGTACAGGTAACATGACCTTCCAGCCTGCTGAAGAACATGTATGCTCTTAGTTTCAAATTGCTGATGGTCACGACCTGTGTGTAACCCAACAGATCTAAGATGTAGGATGTGACAATCCCAAATTAAAAGAGACAAGTATTGGCTAAGTTTCATAGTTAAGTTAAAAGTAGGACTGAACAAAAAGTGCAATTAATTAATGTAAAATTCCTACTTATAGACAACATTATTATTAGGACCAGTAATTTCCCATTATTGTTTGTTACCAGGACCTTTAATTTAGAGTTATAAATATTAAACTGATTATGTAATTATTCTACATTTTACCTAATATTTGTTTAAAAATTATCACTGAATTATGGGCTGAGTGATAATTTATCCCTGATAGGGAATTTTTCTATTTACAAAGATAAAGATTGTTTATGGAGTTATAGAGAAGATGAGAAATTGGAGAAGTTGATATCTAAGAGTAGATATACCCACAGCTTAGAGAAAATTTCATTTGTCTTTTATTAGAAAACTATAAACTGGTTTTTTTGGAACAGTGAAGATCCAATATCTTGTTTTTTATCCCCGACCATTTTTATTAATATACATGGGATGCATAATGTTTACAATGAAATTGAGTATTTTGTGCACACATATATATATATATATATCACATCAACTTTACAATCCCTTCCCAGTTTTGGCCCTTTCACACGTTCTCTGTCCCCCCTAACTCCCACTATCACATCCATTTGGTTCTATACAATGCCTGTATTCTGAGTTCCCCAAATCAGAGAAACCATGCAATATTTAACATATTTAATCTCCTGTGTCTGACTCACTTCTCCATTCAAATCACCGTTCTAGCTCAGCTTCCCATCCCTAGAATGGGATGCAGTGGCCATATCTTGATGTCTTTTCTCTGAGTCCAGCAGAGCTCTTTATTGGGGTATTTGCCAAAAGTTCCTTTTTTCTATATCTTATTATATCTTTGTTGAGATTCTTTAACATGGCCTCATACACCAGTCCACATGAGGAAAGAAAAATAACAGTGTAATTAATAAGGCTAGAAAATGTGAGAAAGAAAAAGAGAGGAGTCAAATTTAAGATGCCTCAGCTGAGTACTGAGAGGTAAATGTTTGTACATTTGAAAGACATTTAGATTATCTTATCAATCATTTTTTGGGAATAAACTTACATCAAAGACTGAATAAATGAACTACTACAATTAAAGAACTTAAGTCTATACTAAATTGCTACATTAAATGAATTTAAATCTATATTACATAAGTAAATTGCAGTTAAAGTAATAACTATAATGGTATACTTAGTTATTTCAGAATTTTTTTAACTTTCATAAATTATTTACTCACATTTCACTAATTACTAATGTTTTGCCATATTTGGTTTGATTTGGTGGATATTTTACCTACCTATCCATAAATTCACACACACATAATTTTAAAAGATTTTATACCAATTTCCCCTTGTTGAATATAATTATTGTGTCTTGCAAACTAATATACTCCTACAAATAATAATTATGTGGGAAAACTTCACAGATTTTATAAAACAGCTAGTACTGTTTTAGAAGTATACCAAACAAATGATTCAGATACCAGTCTATTATTTTCTTATATTTTCTCTTTAGATGTTTCCTTTCCTCCATATCTTTTGGTGCTGCTTGTCTCTCTGCCTCTGTCAAAGATGCCTTCAAGTATTTTCTGCAATGCTGGGCTACTGGTTGAAAATTTATTGAGGGATTCTTGGTCATGGAAAATTTTTTACTACTTCTTCAATTTTCAGGGTTAATTTTGCTGGATACAGCAACTTGGTTTAATACTTGCTGTCTTTTAAAACTTGAAATATTTTGCTCCAGGCTCTCCTGGCCTTTAAAGTTTGCCTTGAGAAATCAGCAGTAATTCTAATGGTTTGCCTTGGTAGAATAATGCCTGTTTTTCTCTTGCTGTTTTTAGTATTTTCTCTTTATGTTGTATTTCTGAGGTTTTAACTATGATGTGTCATGGTGAGTCTCGTTGCAGATTGAGGTTATTTGGTGGTCTATAAGCTCTTTGTATCTGAAAATTAATTTCTTTTCCAGATTTGGGAAATTTTCTTGCATGATTTTAATGAGTAAATTTTTTATACATTTGGTGCTGTCTTTTTCTCTCACATCCATAATTCTGAGATTGGTTCTCTTTGAATTATCCTTCAGCTGATGTATCCAGCTTCTTTGCTCATTTCTAATTTTGGAGTCATGCCTAATTATAACATTTGTTTCCAGAGCCTTGTATTCAAGGTCTGAAATTATCTTCTCACAAATGTTCAAGTCAACATCCAAGGTTTTCAAATGAGATTTTTATATCCCGAATTTCAGCTACATTTCTTTTCAAAATTTCCACTTCACTATTAAAATGTTCCTTCATATCTTGCATTTTCTTACTTACTTCAGCCAACTTTTTATTTGTAGCTTCTGTATGCTCAGTAGGCTTTTTCTCCATTAGGACCACTATTTGGTTAGTAAGTTCCTGTTTAAGCCCAGTGATCAATGCTTGGATTTCTTGGAGAATATCTTGTTTGAACTGGTTGTTCAACTCATTTATTTGCTTTTTGATTTCTTTTCCTATGAGTTCCACTATTTCAGGGCCCATGATGTTAGTTTCTGGGATCTCAGACATCTCTGTCCAGTTGCCTTGTCTTCTCATGTTTCTGTTGTTGAGGAACTTCACTTTCAAGGCCTAGCCAAGAGGTTTCTTTGAATAGCTTTGATGGTGTGGGGGCAGGTAGCTGCAATTCCTCTGAGTTCTGTGCTGGGAGTAGACCGTGAGGGAGGACGTAACAGCCTGATGGCCTCTGAGGTGTCATGATGACCCTCAGTCCCTTCAGCAAAGCTCTTCCACCTGTCCAGCTTCCCTCCCCCCAAGGGTGGGCTCTCCACCTTCTGAGGTGCTCCCACTATGCCCAGCCATTCAGAGGGTCCGTGGCCTTTCTCTACTCTCCACAACTGCCTGTTGTACCAGTATTTTCCTAGGCACTGTTTAAGAGTGACCCCAAAACGCTGCTGCACTCTTCTGAGCTTTCTTTTACTCTAATCAGTTCAGTCTTGGCCCCCCCTTTTTTTTTTTTTAAATGACTCCTGCTTACATCATTTTCTATTAATGGCTGCTGATTGCTGCTTCTGATCTAGGCTCCAGGAGGCCGTTTTTAGGGGGAAGCTCGCAGTTTGTTTCTTTTTCAGAGGCTGGAGCACCAGCTGCTGTCGGTTCTTACTTCTGGATCCATTTGTACCTCAGGCTGAGGTTCGGTCTCTACACTTTTCTCCATCTGGGGTTCCCCACAGCTCAGGGCTGTACTCAGTTGGCTGCTGTTTACCTCCACTTCTGATTATGTGTTCAGAATTTCTGACCTTCCCATGGCTTTCTTTCAATTGTTGGGGTGCTCCTTCCTCTCCTAGCTTAGGCAAAGGTTCTGGACTCCAAGCCAGCTTTCCTTTGTCTGCAGATGCTGGCAGCCCCCAGATGTTCATAGTTGGCCTGGGGCGGCTACCTGGACTGTTTTTTCCCTCTACTTCCAGTGTTCCTTAGGAATTTCTAATCTTCTCCTGACCCCCTTTCAGTTGTTGGGGCACTGTTCCTCTCCCAACTACATTGAATGGGCGTTTTTTGACTATATTCCCAACTTTTTAAGTAGTTCCTTGAGGAGACATTGTGCAGCTCCATTACTCAGCTGCCATCTTGACTGGAAGTCTGTAGTCTAGTTTTTACAGTTAAAATTAACCAAGATAGAAATACAGCTGCACCTAGAGTCACATGTTGTGGTAAAGTGTGTCTCTTGGGAATACATGCTTTTTAGCTAGAGCTCCTAATATCTCCATTTTCAAAACTTTGTGTCTTGCACAAATAAAGTGCTGCTGCTGTGTGAAATCTGGAATGTACAGAAGGAGAGGAATCATTAAGGTTCTAGCTGACGCTTACGTTCTGCTTCCTTATGGTCAGCTGTAACAACACATCTGGCTTGGTCAGGTTGTTATTTGTTAACAGCCTCTGTTCTTTGCATACCTTTCCCTTTGTGTTTCTTTATCTTATTTTTTCATGCATTTATCACTATTAAGGTATTTCTTTTAAAGGGTATTCTAAGTCAGAATTTTTTAGTCTTTTATTATTTGTAGATACTGCTTAGAAAATTAATTGGAAACAGCTGCATGTGGATATTGTTTTCCACCCATTTTATTGATACATATAAGTGCAAAATTTAAAGTTTACATTGGTCTTGAGCATTTTATGCACATACATATCTTCTTGGCAAGGTTACAAGACCTTCCTCTCTTTCCTTTTGGCCCTCCCCCAACCCACTCCACCCCCAGCATGTGGATATCTTTCAGTGATCAATATATTCTAAGAAGAAACTTGACTATGTTTAGAAATAGGAAGATTGAGACCTTCCTTACTTACTGGCTATTTTTGTCAACATTAAGTCTTTGTAATATCTCATGTTTCACTTGGCTACAGTTGGGAGCCATATGCAGTCCTTTCTTAGATAGATTGCCAACATTGTTCATGAGATAAAGAAAAGTTGAGCGGTTAACTGTTGATAATCAGAAGTCTAAGTGCAGTCGCAAGGAGCCATCAATTGCTGTATAAGGAAACCTAAGTGTTCAATAGGAAACTTTTCACAGGAAACATTGAACCTTTCGTACTTACCTACTACGTCCTGGGAAAAAGTCACCTGCTACATTCGTGAAAAAGTCAAGATCTCTATTTTGAAGATAGTGCCTGTTGAACCACATTTATCTTCCCAGTGGTGCACAGAATGTGTGTGTCACAGTTTTCCAGCCCAGTACTGGTTGATAGACATTTAGATTTTCCCGTTGCTTCAGGATATTTTCCTTTATGTTTATTTTGGTTTGTAGTCTCTGGAATTTAGGTCTAGAAGCATATGCACATTTTAGATTTGAATAGATAGATTACTAAGTTACTTTCTCATTTACATATACTACCTCCCACAGAAGTGCACATGGAGAGCCTGTTTTATCATTATTTCTGCAATACCAGATATGAGTGGCTTTTTAATTTCTGCCAGTTTAATGAGGAAAATGGCATCTGATTGGTATTTTTCTGATTGTATCTTTTCCCATATTTTCCTTTGTACGTTGCCTGTTGACCTTTGACATTTTTCTGTTGATTTTATTGTTTCTCTCAAAAGATTTCTCACCACATTCTGTTTAATCTTGAATTCTCATGATATCTCACTAGTTTGATTGTTTATGAAATTAATTAAAAATGGTTTTAAAATCAATCCTGTTGCTTTCTTTAAATAAAGAATTAGTTAAAACGATTATTTTGCCTTTCTTCACCTGGATCTTTGTATCACAAAGTAAATTTATGTTTGTATAATGTTGGTAACTGTAATTTCATGTATTTTGGAACAAAATTTTATTTGAGATTTTGCTCTGTGTTTTTTCTCTGACGTGCAGCGCGTTATTGTATGGTGGAATGCGAGAGTCTCAACCTGAAGCAGAAATCCCTCTTCAAGACACCACTGCAGAAGCCTTCACAATGCTTCTCAAATACATCTATACTGGGCGGGCAACGCTGACAGATGAGAAGGAGGAGGTGCTGCTGGACTTTCTGAGCCTGGCTCATAAATATGGATTTCCAGAGCTGGAGGATTCTACTTCAGAGTATCTTTGCACCATACTTAACATTCAGAATGTCTGCATGACTTTTGATGTTGCCAGTCTGTACTCACTTCCCAAGTTAACTTGTATGTGCTGCATGTTCATGGACAGAAATGCTCAGGAGGTGCTCTCGAGTGAAGGATTCCTCTCCCTTTCCAAGGTGTGTCTTTGTCTGCCAGTAATTTACTGGCATGCATTGTTTTATTTATACTTGTATAGTAGTAATCTAGCAATAGACTAAGAATTAAAACAAATCATTGGTATCAAAAAGGTTATCTGGTTTAGCCATTTACCTGTGGCTACTAAAACTGTAGATAAGAGAGAGACTGGTTGTTTTCTTTTGACACTTTGTGGATAAATTTCATGAGTAAAGAGACTGCTGCTGGGTCCTTGTCTACAGTATGATTCTAGTCAAATAGGATCATTTGTGGCATTGTATACTATTTTGGTTTTGTATTTCTCTGACAGATTACAACTAAAGTCTCTATAAAAGAAGGAAAATTCATAAAAGGAAAGCTGGCATATCATCGATGTCTTTAGTCACTCACTGCTTTTTTT
>PVKB01001884.1:68419-167406 GCA_004027205.1 Ctenodactylus gundi | reverse complement strand
ACTTCATTTTTAAAGGCAAGGTTTTGTGAGGATTACACAAGGATGGAGTTTAGCCTGGAAAGGGAACACTAAAAATATGGTAGTACATTTATACTGTGGAACAAATGATTTTGAATTTTGAGTATTAAATATATCTTTCTTTCAAATGTACACCCTCCTAAAGAGTCTGCATTGACGACTTCTTGTTTGTCCTTTTCTCCTTGCTATTTGAAAATAAATAGGTCCCAATGTGTTGGTAATATGACACATTATGTAGTGGTATGAGCTACTTATGTGGGAAAATAAAGTCCTACTGCCTTTTCTGCTCATTCATACGACCATAACAGGCAGGAGAATGTGTGGCATGAAGCGTAAGGAAAAAAGACAGTTGAAAGGATTAGTTGTCTGTAATTCCATCTTGAGCCCAGTCTGGATAACTTGGTGACTTAGTGAGACCCTGCCGAGGAATATAAAGGGATGCAGCTCGGTGCAAAGGCCCTAAGTACAGTCCTCAGTACCGTGAAAGAAAAAGAATTACAGAAAAAGAAAGAAAGAAAGAAAGAAAGAAAGAAAGAAAAAAGAAAGGAGAGAAAGAGAGAAAGAAAATTTTGATTATGTAAGTGACACCTTTGGTTTTGTTAAGTTTGTTGATTGTCCTGGACATAAACTCCATCATAACTGGATATTTTCTTCTTATCCTTTTCAGACAGCACTTTTAAACATCGTATTAAGAGATTCATTTGCAGCTCCTGAAAAAGATATTTTCTTAGCCTTGTTAAACTGGTGTAAGCACAATTCAAAGGAGAATCATGCTGAAATCATGCAGGCTGTGCGTTTGCCTCTGATGAGCCTCACGGAACTTCTGAATGTTGTGAGGCCTTCAGGACTTTTGTCTCCTGACGCCATTCTGGATGCTATTAAAGTGCGATCGGAGAGCAGGGACATGGACCTCAATTACCGAGGCATGCTCAGTAAGTACCTTTCATCCGCAGTTCACCAAGAAGAGTTACTTGCACATCATGCCACTCTCAGTTATGAAACTAGTGCAGATATGTATATAAGGCTGTGAGCAAGCAGCTCTGTTTTCTGTGGGGTGCCTTTCCCTGCCATTCTGGTGATTGTTCCTCAGACTGATCACCTATTGTAGATCCAGCATAGGTTTTTCTTGCCATTCCTTGATGATGTCTCCAGCTGCAGAGATACTTCCCTGAGAAGTTTCTTCTTGTGCTATGACCTTTCCTTTCTTCATCCATCAAGGAAGTTTCTGAGTAGAGTCTGTGCACTGACTTCAGTTACTGGTGATGTGGAGAACGGAAATAGCAGTAATAATAGCCAACACTGATGAAGTATTTCCAACACTTACATGGTGATTTCTCCTATCAATGAAATAATAGCAGGTAATACTTACACAAAGTGCTCACTCTGTATTGAGAACAGGTCCAACTTGACTGATTAATTCTTACAGTAGCCCATTAAGGTGAGTACTGCCTTTAACTTCTTTCACAAATAAAGAAACTGAAGCCCAGAGAGATTATTAGGTAAGTTATCCAAGGTCACACAAAAAGTTGAGCTGAGAGTAAAACCTAAGTAGGTTGACTTGAGACTGTATAATTAACCATGAAACTATACTTCATGATCGCTAAACATAGTCTTCACTGTTGGTCCTATTAATCTTTTTTCCCTTTTATGGTTCTGGGATCTCAACCCAGGGCCTTTGCACTGGGCTACATCCCTTCCCTTTCTAAAATTTTTATTTTGAGACAACACTTACAGAGTCACTAAGGTGCCTAGGCTAGGCTGGGCTTAAACTTGTGATCACCCTTCATCAGCCTTCTGGAGGGCTGGGGTCACACGTTAGTGACACTGCACCTGGCCCTGTCTTTGATCTTTTTAGTGTCATTGTGCAACTAAGACATATCCTTTAAAAAATTAAGGTTAAAACATTTGAGAGATTGTGACTAGAAAAACTTGAGTAGAAGGCTTACATTAATAATGATAATAGTAACAATATTAGTAGGAAAGCTGTGTAGATGAAGTGAAGTCAGATTGTAGGTTTAAGATTGGAATCTTGCTTATATTCACGGCGGAGCTGATTTAAGAGGCGGAGTGGTGTGTGTGCAGTGGTACATTGGAAGGGTGCATCTGTAGTGCTGTACTTGATGATACAGAGTAGGGGAAAGTGGCTTTGGGAAGACTCGTGAGAAGGGTATTGAATCTGTGTGCGACTGTTATCATACATCCTTATACCAAAGTGGTGACAGGGAAATAGAAAATAATTTTTGTATAGAAGAAATACTGGTCTGAAAGCGTAGCTCAGTGCTTAAGGGCACTTGCCTGGCAAGCGCAGGTCCCAGGGTTTGATTCCGCAGCACCAGATAGACTGGATGTGGTGACACACAGTACACTTGTAGAAAATAAATGAATCAATGCTAAATAAGACTGGCCCACTGGACCTGGCTCAAAGAGAAAAGAAAAGACAGAAAAAGAATTAGATGGTGATTCAAGGGATTTAAATTTAGGGATAAAGTTTAGGAAAAAGTTACCATATTTTTTCAAATCGAGAAGCCAGGAAATCTGGGATACCGTTATTTTATGTGCCACCAACAAAGGAAAGCACTGCTTGGAAAACTTCCATGCCGTGGTGCCAACACCATGATTTCAGACATGGTAATGTATTTGTTTAGAGGCGTGAAATATAGTACTTCTTTGAAGAAGATGTTGAGATTATTTTAGGCTTATTGAGTTTGAGGTTTTATGGGGTATTTAAGTTCCAAGTTTTGTCTTATGCTGGTCATTTTCCTGAGTAATCTCTTCCTTGATGATAGCTTTGGACCCACTTGAAAGACTGGTTGATCTGAAGTAGGTGTCCTGAGCCTGGAGACTTTCCTGACTCTTCTCATCTAGACTGCTTTTCACTAGGCATAGAGGAAGGAGCATAGCTTCTTGGCCAGACGACTTTGATTTCAAATTCCAAATTACTCTGATACAAGTTGTAAACTATGGTACTAATTTACTTAAGGAGCTTTACCTTAATTCTATTTCTCCTGGTATTTTTAATTTTTTAAAAATGTCCCCATTTTATTGAAATGTATGTATGCAATACATAATGTTTATAGTGAAATTGAGTATTTTGTGCACATATATATTACATCAAATTATAGATTATTCCCTTTCCTTTTGTCTCTCCCACATCCTAGCTGTCCCCAGTAGGTCCCGTTGTCCCCTCCAATTAGTTTTGTGAAATGACTGTATTATGGGTTTCTCATATTAGAGAAACCATTTGATATTTAACCCTCTGTGTCTGACTCACTTCACTGAGCATGATGGTGTCAAGTTGCATCCATTTATCTACAAAGTCTCAAACTATCTGTCTTTGTAGACAGTAGTATTTCACTCTGTACAGGTACCGCAGTTTATGTATCCATTGGTCTGTTGATGGGTATTTTGGTGTCTTTCACATTTTAGCTATTGTTAGTTGTGCTGCTATCAACATGGGTATACGTAATCTCTGTTACATGATGTTATCCTGGTATTATGAGAACTGAAGTAACATGCAAGTAATATGTGTAAACTCAGTATAGGAAAACATTGTTGCCTTATTGTTGGTATGTTCTTCATTTGTGTAATTTGTCTGGGATTGTCACATTGATCACATTATTTTAAATGTTTTATTTGTCTTTCAGTTTTCTAAGAATGGGAACACATTCCTGGTGTTAAGAAGCAGTCGAGGTGGTGATAAAAAGAGTTGAAACCTGGACTAGAATATAGAGAAAGAAGTAAAAATCAAAGTCTAAGACTTTAGGAAAAACTATTGAGGGTCTTAAGATAGAGAAGAAAGAATTAGAGAGGCAGGAAGACAGCTGAGAGAGAGAGGAGCATATAGAGGCCATTCAGAGGCAAGAGCTTTCATGTGGACAGAGTGATTAATGATACCTTGTGCTGCTGGGAGCTCAGTACAAATGAGAATTAAGAGGAGATTCTTGGATACAAATTTTGGTGAGTTAGTGAGAGATCAGGAGAGAAACTAGCTGGATAAGCAATTAAGCCACGAATGTTTGAAAAGTCAGTGGATATAGTGTATTGGCTATCTGATTTATGAATGGAGGTAAAGTAGAAAAAAGTATGGTAGCCACATAGAACAGGTTGGGAGAGGTCTGGGAAGAAATTGGAGATGCTAAGCAATTTCACTTAGTCAGTTTTAGACCTTCCAGATCTTCATTGTTGTATCCTGTCTTACATACCTGTCCCGCTGCCCCAGTTCTTTTCCCCTTCCGACTGATCCTAGGTTTTATCTGCTAGAACTGGATTTATTAAAGGAATAGGCTTGGGCGTAGCTGCAGGAGGTAGGAGATGTTCTGCACATTTCACAGTTACTAGTAGTTTGAAGTGAATCAGTTGGCCAGTTTTAAGTGTCAGACCTGGGTTGTAATATACCCAGATTAATTGGGAAGTAATAAATTACTTGGGAAAAGTGTAATCACCCAGGTGAGGTATTAGTTCCTAAAATGATATAGAGTGATTATTACTCTTTGGTATTATAAATTCTTTATTTTGTTGTAATTCAGGATCAGATCAAGGAATAAATTATTTAAGCATTTGAGAATCTTTTATCTCGTTTCTAAACTTGAACAATGGTTACATCAGACTAGCCAGGGACCCAGCTGCACTAGTATAATCAAAAGTACTCAGGCACCTGAGGCAGGTGGATCACAAGTTTGATATTAACCTGGGAAATTTAGCAAGAACTTGTCTCAAATTAAAAATTATAAAGGACTGAGGAGCTTCCCTCAGCAGGACAGGTCTGTAATCCCAGCACTTTAAACTGAGGCAGGAGGATTGCTGGGTCGAGCCCAGCCAGGGCAAACTGGCAACTTAGCCAGACTCTGTCTCTAAATCAAAACTAAAAACAGGATGGGCATCTATCCCAGTATGAAGGGTTGGGGCTCACCTGAGTGCCACTAAATTAATTAATGAGTTTAGGACAAGGGCTAAGGGTAGCTCAGTGTAAGAATGCCCTGGGTTTCATCTCTAATAGTTCAAAGAAAAAATGTTCTAATTTTTCTTCTACTTTTCACATACTTGAATAATAAGATCATGATATTATCTATCAGGTTCTTAAAATAGGTGTAGTATTCAATGAGTAAATGTTATCCAAATATTCATATTGTTTTCTCTTTTCTAAGTTTCTTCAGTTTGGAAAAATGTCTCAAATTTCAGAAGTGTTCCTAGCCTGGTAATTTAGAAAAATAGGTCTGCTGATTTTGAAATTGTCAGAAATTTTTTCTTTTCTTTTTTGTTCTTAAGGATTTTTCATGAGATTCAGAGGGAATAATACTTTTTCCTTGTGCTCTTTAATTAAGTGATTACTAAACCACTTAATTTTTTCCATTTTTATTAATACATATATGCGACACATAATGTTTACAATGAACTTGAGTCTTTTGTGCACACGTGTATCATATCAACTTTACAATCCCTTCCCGTTTTTGGCCCTTCTATCCCCTCCCCATCCTCCCTAGCTCCCACTATCACACCCATTTGGTTCTACAGAATGCCTGCGTTCTGGGTTTCCCAAATCAGAGACACTGTTGGATATTTAGCACATTTAATCTTCTGCATCTGACTGCTTCACCACACAGATCGCCTTGGCTTGGCTTCCCACCCCTAGAACAGTGAGCTGCAGCGGCCACATCTTGATGCCTCTCCTCTCTGGACCACTGCATTCCCAGAGATGCTTCTCCTGAAGTTTCTACCGAATTTGAGACTTTTCTTTACTCTCTTTATATAAACAAAGGACATGGGGGCTGGAGGAATAAATAGCACAGCGGCTAAAGCACTTACCTAGCAAGCAAGCACAAGGTCCTGAGTTCGATTCCCCAGTACCATGTAAAGCTGGGCATGGTGGCACATGCCTGTAATCCCAGTACTCGGGAAGCTGAGGCAGGAGGATTGCCGTGACTCCAAGGCCAGCCTGGACATTAGAGTCAGACCCTGTCTTTAAAAAAAAAAAAAAAAAAAAAAGGGTTCAGAAAATGTTTTTAACTAATCAGTGGTGGTTGGTCTTCCTGGAAAGTAGTCTTGACTAATTTTAATAATAATGAACCTTTGTCTATGCAGCTGGGAGAAGAAAATTAACTTTTTAATGAAGTTTTTTTTTCTCTCTCTCTCTGAGGATATTTAATCTGCTTGTACATTCCCTTAACATTCAGTTTTAGCTGTGGAAAGATTTCTATTTTGAATGTTAGTGTTTTTCCTATTAAGACTTGAGTTATACTTTGTTTTGTAAATCCCAGGTTTTAGAGTTGGAGAAAGAGCAAGAGTAATGTGTTTCTACATATAATAGCAGGGTATTATTGTCATAGATTCTATACCAGGATTTCTTTGTTGAGTACAGTGAGTATATTCCTATGCCTGCTAAATGAAATTATTGGTAACTGCAGTGTATATATGTCTTTGTGTTTGATCAGTCCTTGTACCTATTCCCATGGAGTCCAGTTATCAGACTGAGTGAGCTTTGCTGCTGTGATAGTCTAGTCTCCTGCTATTTTAGACTTCTTGAGGACTGTAATTGTGTGTGTGTGTGTGTGTGTGTGTGTGTGTGTGTGTGTGTGTGTGTTAGGGTTCTAAGAGAGGCAGAAGTAATACAAATTATGTATAAATAAAGGGAATTTATTAGGAGAGCTCACAAATCTGAGGAGAGAGAGTCTAAAATGATCACATGCAAGTACCAGAGCGTGAGATTGCAGTGATGGCTCATGCAAGAGATACCAGTCCAAGACTTTAGGACAGCTGGTGGGAATCTGTGCCCTTGGATTGTTGTTCAAAAGGTGGTAGTGAAGACTTCAAGACAGGAACACATCTGTTAGGTCAAAGAAGGACCGCGGCAGGACCAAAAGTATGGCCGGCAGCAAAGGAATTTGGGCCTAAAGTTTGTTGCCCCTATGATCTTATGCATGGGTAGCAAGTCCAGGTGTACAGTCCTACATGACCCTGTGCCTAGCTAGTAGGTCCAGGCACAAGACCAGGTGTAAGACACAGGGCTAAGGTGTCAGGGGTAAAAGGACATTAAAAGGGGAATTAAGAGGGTGTAATGGGGTAAGGATACAAAAGATAAGAAAAAGAGGATACCAAAAAGGAGCTAAGGGTTGATTATGTGGTAAATAAGACTCTTACATAGTATGGGTAGATTAACCAGCATGAGGGTCAGGATTGCATGTTCCAGCCCAGTGATTTAACAAAACCTTGTATCAAAATCAGAAGTTAAAAAAGCAAAAAACACTTATCTAGGAGGTAGCTCCATGTAAAAACCTTGGATTCCATCCCAGGTACTACACACAGATTTCGCAATTTTCTAAGAGATCTACAGTCAAGAGTTAATTGCCATCTTTTCCCCAGAGTCTGATTATTGCTTCTGCTTTTTTGTCTTCAAATCACAAGGCAAAGAAGTATGTATACTGTCAGAATTCAATATTTATTTATAGTCTGTAAACATGCAGAATTTTCTTATTGTGTGCTTGTTACATATATGTATAACTATATAATGATGGCTGTTTTTAAAGAGCATACATATTCTTTATAAACATTTTCTCATTTAATCCTTAAAACAGCAGTCTAAGGGACAGTCACAGTCTTAAAATCAAAATGTATAAGGGTGGGCTAGAGATGAGCTCAGTGTGAGGATCCTGGGCTTGATCTCTGCCCCCCACCCACCAAAAAAAATGAATGTTGGTACTTTTGGGGATAGGTTCAGAGTTGCAAAGCATAATTTGTATAGAGAACTTAAAATTTCTGGGGACATTTTGTACTTAGTAAATTACATACTAGAGAGGGGAGCAGTCTTAGTTATAACCATAATAATGATATTGATGACAGTCTGAAGTTTTATTTAAGAAATTTTCAGGTGAAGCAACATGCCTTCATTGTGTTTTAGCTGAGGGAGTTGATCCAGCGTGTCCATGTATGACTGACGGCTGCGCCACCTGGGAACCTCTTTTTCTCTGTTGCTTTGTCAGATGTTTGACCTACTTGCTCTCCTTTGATACGTTGTCCTGAGTCCAGATGGCAGACAGAAATCATCTTACATGCTGTTTTTGTCTAGGATAGTCAGTTAAAACTACTAACACAATGAACTTGGCCGAGGTAACTTGTTTGTCCATAGTATATGCTTTTTCTAGTACTAATTTTTTTGATGATGTTTTGTCCCAGGCACATTGTAGCTGCCATAGTGACATTACCCTTAAACTCTTATGTGAATCCTTATAGACATTCTGTAGGATCTGTTCATGTCAGTTTGCCTATGGCATTTTAATATTAAATGCAGATATTGGAATGAACTGGGATGCCAGAATTTCATCTTTTTTCTTAGAAATATAGAATAACAAGTAACTATTAACCTTCTGTTTTTCTGTTTTTAACTGTAGTACCAGAAGAAAACATTGCAACAATGAAGTATGGAGCCCAGGTTGTAAAAGGAGAACTGAAGTCTGCCTTATTGGATGGTGACACTCAAAATTATGATTTAGATCATGGTTTTTCCAGGCACCCGATTGATGAGGATTGCCGCTCCGGCATTGAGATTAAACTAGGCCAGCCGTCCATTATCAATCACATACGCTTACTCCTATGGGACCGGGACAGCAGGTGAGTCGTTAACACAATTTGGAGAAAAACCCCATGCCTAGCTAATTTTTAAAAAAAATGTGCTGGGAAATTGAACCCAGGGCCTCGGTACATGCTAGGCAAGTGCTCTAACCACTGAACTAGGCCCCCAACCTTAATTAGCGCTTTTTAAAAATTTATGCATAGGAATACATGCATACACACTGTGCACACACAAACACACTCATATAGTCACAAAACAGAAACCTGCATATAGTTTTACAATCTAAAGATGAGGTATACAAAAAAGTAACTTTACTTTTTAATGTTACTTTTTTTTTTTTGAGACAAGATCTTGCTCTATAGCCTAGGCTGGACCTGAACTCACTACAGAGCCCAAGCTGACCTTGGACTCACAGCAATCCTCATATCTCAGCCTCCCAGGTGCTGGGTTTACAGGCGTGTGCTGCCACGTGCCCGACTTATGTGTTGATGGGGAATCGAACTTGGGTACTTAGCGCTTAACTTAGCGCTTGCTAGGCAAGCACTTTAACCACTGAGCAATTCCTCTGGCCCCTTTAATGCTACTTTTAATATTTATTTTATATACCACCATATAGGTTAACATTATTCACCCACTTTAAGTTTGAGTGTTATAATAAGTGCATGTGTGTGTGTTTTTGTGTGTGCGCACACATGGGGTTATCAAAACAGGGCTTCATGTGTGCTAGGTAAGCACTTTACTACTGAGATGTTAATACATCTCCAGCTTTATAATATCTTTTCTCCTCCAGTACTGGGAATTGAACACTGGCCCTTCACACTGAGGTACATCCCCTGACCACCACTCTCCCTTTTTATTTTGAGGCAAGATCTAAGTTGCCCAAGGTAGACTTATACTTGGAATTCTCTTGCCTTAGCCTCTGAGAGTTCTGCGATACAGGTGTACAGAGATACACACCTAGCATAGTTTTATGTTTAATTAACAGTGTATCTAATTCACGTACCTCATTTCTGAGAGTCTCTGTTTAATAGCAGTATAATATTTATATAGCACTTTCATTGCCTATGTGGTAGATACTTTTATTTCATTCATCTAGTTGATAATGAAATTAGTATAAAATAATAAAAGAAAATGTTAGTATGTTTGAAATTGAACATAGTTATTATTGTTTCCATGGTGTTAAATATTTATGGGCCATTTCGTTTTAGTGTCTGTGTTACATTCACAAGAGACTTAACTTTACCATATAACTGTACTTGTCACAGAAATTATCATTCTACGCAAAGGGGAAAATTCAGAATCTTAAGCTAAAAAGATTCTGACATGTTGTAAAATTATATCCTGCATTGCTGATAACCCAGAGAGGTTCAATAAAAGGTTATAACCAGTTTGAGACTGAGCGATAAAATGAATGGGAGTTGAGGGGACAGCAGAAAATGAGGGGATGACACAAAATAAGCTGACCTTTTCTGGGCACAACTGTGGGTTTCAGCTGACATTTATGGTCACCTAAATCTTCCGAGATTGTTTCTGTTGATATTACAGTACAAGTAATAACAGCATCTCAAATTTGAATTTGGCTTATGACAAGGGAATATAGATTCGTTCAGTGTGGGACCAGCATGTAATGGTTCAGGGTGGCCGACGAGGGGAGGATGATAGGCTGTTTTCATTACTGCCAGGTTATTAGCTGACAAGTTTGAAGTTGTACCCAAAAGAAACAGGCATTATCTCTTCATCCATGTCATTTATTTTTCTGTAGGCTGCTGTTATGTGCAGGATGATAGGAGACTGAGAGGTAGCCGGAGATAAACCGGCCCTTGTGGGAATCATTCCAGGTTGGCTTTCCTTTGGAGAGGGGAGGGCTGAGTGTCCAGCCTGGGACCTACAGGGGGAAGGCATTCCTCCTGCCTCTCTGTTTCCTCTTTTTTTCCTGTCTCCCTCCTTGTGCTCTCATCCCTCCTCTCTCTCCCTTTCCGTCTCTTCCCTCCCTCCCCTCTCTGCTTCATGAATCTGTTCATATGATAGGACCTTGGTCTGCTGGCCATGTTTGCAAAGAGACAAATGCCTTGCATGCCTGGCATGGCCCTTATTTAAGCAGGTTGTGATTTGTTAAGGCAGACAGACAAGCTGAGTGAACCTCAATACGTTGGAAATGCTGTAATAAAATGTGATATTGTAGAGCTTTGATTATTATCAGAACTTGGCTTTTCTTTAGAAAATATAATTAGTGATTTCTGTATTTTTGGTACCTTGTAATGTTTTAGGTATAGCTTTGTATTGTAATTTTAATAGAATTTTTCTGCCTTTTTTGATTCCTAGGTCCTATTCTTACTTTATCGAAGTGTCGATGGATGAACTTGACTGGATCAGAGTGATAGACCATTCACACTATCTGTGTCGGTCTTGGCAAAAATTGTATTTTCCAGCTCGTGTCTGCAGGTTAGTTTGCATGGTTAATAAATGCCTTTTATTTTTATTTAAGGGTGTTTGAACTTTAAGAAGACGACTGAAGTCTTAGGGGAGAAGAGTTTTTTCAGGGTATCAACTACCAACACACCCACAGGACGAAAACTTACTGAAAATTATGCACCTTAATATTTAGAATATACCGTGGAACTATTCAACATGTTTTGTAGCATATATTTATTTAGAAATATGAGGAATAATAAGGGACAGGGAACACAGGAGAAGTGAAAACGCCTTTTAAGCCCCATGCTATACATTGAATGTGAAGTTGCTGCTAGGAAGAGCGTCCTCCCCAGGAGGGCGATGAGAGAGAATTCCGGAGGCTTTCCAGGCAGTGTGCATATCCTCCTTCTCTGTGTTCTTTCTCTAGGTTAGTGGCTATCAGGTGGTGTTTGACAAAACAGCTGTGTGGAGCGGGACTAGGAATGAGGCAAGGGAGGCAGAGCTCCATGTTCATGTCCTGCCTTCATCCATAGCATGCCAGTTTGTCAATGTAATGTAGCCTTAGGTAGGATTGGTTTTAGAGAGTGTTATAAACCTGTCCTAATATTTCATATTTTCCCATTAGATATAAGCCAGCATTTAAACTTTCATCTTAAAATTCTGCAAAGCCTATGCAAACTAAAGAATTTAGGAGATGGGAAAGGTATTGAAAGGCCCCAAACACTCTGTACTTGCCCCTGGGGCAGGTGCCTTCAGGTATTCTTTACCCTCAAGCCAAAAGACTGAAGGCAGAAGGGGTTGGTTCATTTAGTCAGGTGTAGCAGGAGGCGAAGGCGAGGAATGTGGTAGGTATAAACCCCAGGGAATATGGATTTGATCGCTCACCCCTTCTTCTCTCCCACTCTCCTGTTGTACAAACTGATTTCCCCAGTGGCTCTTGGAGCAGAAGAGGTCGCTCATGGTCAGAAGTCACCGTAGTCCTCTTGGCATAACAATGTAAAGCTGAATTCTTTCCTTCAGCATACGAACACCAAGCAACCTTTTAGCCTCTGGTACAGTAAAGAATGTTGCCAACACTTTTTTATTATGGGTATGACCAGATGCAGTGCTTGTGTGAAAATGAAGAAAGTCAATTTGATTTCCCTAAAGAGGGACTAAAGTGTCTTAGGTCTGGCAGTTGCTCTTTTGTCAGAAGGATTTTGAATGGATTAAAATAAGAGAGACAAGAAATTGAGTGAAGCTTCCGTATCTGAGAGCTGCCTAGGGATGCTGAGAGAGTGACAGCGGCACTTTGTTGTGGAGGAGGGAAGTCCACTTTCACTTACGTTATTATAATTGTGTAGGTTTAAAAACTAAGCAACATAGCAACCAAAGCATCTGATCTGGACCAAAGGACAGCGTGTTTTATTTTATTTTATTTGAAACAGTAGGAACTTGACTCCTAGAACAAATCCTAGTGAATATGACGCAAGCCATGCCAGTCTATGTAGTTTACCCACCTAGCAGCTACACTTGTTAGGGGGAGATGGGCATCAGTCTTGATACCTGGCTTTTAGAAAATGCTCTCCTTTTATTTATTAATGGGAATTTTTTATGCTCCTTTCCCCTTATTTTATCTCTCCAGTCTGACCTTGACTTTGTCAGGTAGCATTTTTGAGTTTAGAATCTGATTGTACTCAGGATGCTAGCTCTTGTTTTGGAATGTCAGCTTCCAAGCCTGAAAAATGTTGAGCAGAAGTAGTGTTAGAGATAGTGATAGCAGGAAAGGCAGAGAATTAAGAAAAGCCTTATAACCACTTTAACACATTAACTACCGTATTCCTTTGTAAACTCTGCTTTTTGTAACAGAAGTTTGATAGTACTTTAAAATAGATTTTAAGAATAGTCTCCATTAATGATTGAGGATGTTTTAGTGTTTCTTATCTTTACAATCATTTATTGGTTACCTAACTAATGTTCTAAATACATGTCATCTAGGACCTTACAAATGCTTCATTTTTCTGAGCACGGAAGTGTTCAATTTGCAGTGCGTTAATTTGTCCACTTGTATATCGTCTTTGTTCTTCTGTGTCCTTTATGTTTTTATCTTGCCTCTGATACTAAAATTGCAAGGTCTTACATGCAAAGATTATGGATGCTAATCTTTTAAATATTTTTGCATAGTATTTTCACCCTGTATGTAGTAAGTAAACTTTGTTAGCATGGGTTTTGTGATGTCAAGGCACTGGCTATACAATGTTGAGAGATTGGTTTAATGTTAAATGTACGTATATCTATTTGCTCTGTATCCATTAGGACAAGCAGGAGGGATGGAGGGCTCTCTAGAGATAAATGGTTTTGTATTATTTGCAAGGGTTAGTATCTTTTTTTATTAATGAAACTGAATCTTGAGATTAATTTTGAATGATACACATGTAATGTTTTGATGAAAGATTTTGTTGCATTCACAAAACAGATACCCTCTGAACTGAAGTATACTGAATTACCCTGACCTTTTTCTGAATTTAGGTAAAATTGCATATATACTAGTATTGTATAGTAGAAAAACTGGGGTGTGAAGTTAGTGCTCTTCTCAAATTTTGTTTTTATATCTCATACTTTCATTATGATAAAATTGGGCCTTTCTGGTTCTCTGGGATCTGCCCCTGTGAATAACAGAAACAATTCTGTCTCCATGACCATTGCTGTGAGAGTTAAAAGACACAGTGTATTTACACGTACTAAACATAATGCCATTTGGAAAGTGGAGCTTTGATAAATAGTAGTTGTTCTTAATTTCTCAGACCCTGCACTGGTGTTTGACCTTTAGAGAAAGGAACTCTTCGTGCTATCTTCTGTGGCCATGGTAGCTCTCACTGTGAGAGAGCTTCTGAGCTATCTCAGCAGCCAAATCCTTTTGCCAGTTTTCTGTGTTGTGAGTCTATGTATAGCAACCCAAAACACTTCTTGAGCAGTTCTCTTTATCTTAATAATCTGCCCATTTTTGTATATTTCCAGCAGTTTTCATATATTTTTTGTTTTGGTAGGGCATTTAAACATTTTTTGATACGATATAACTTAAACTTCACCATTCATGTATCTTGTGCAATGTAATTCAGCCAGCATTTACTTTGCTAAGGTAATGGATATTATCTGTGGCAATAAGGAGAACATTGGCTTTAAAGGCAGAGTGATAGTTTCAACTTGATAATGTGTGGAAGAAAACTATTCACTGTCTTTCTGGGTTCTTCAGGAATATTAGTGGGTTAAATGGGGACCACACTAGGTTACCAGAAACTTAGGCCAGTCACCCCCATCTCTGATGAGAGATGAAGAAGAGTGAATTGTCAGTTTGCACATAATTTTTCAATACGCTCTCAGAACCATACTGTGTCTTATCAAGCTTCTTTTTCTCTGCTTTACCCTGATCTTCAAATTGCCACTTGTCATCTTTGATATCTGTTAACTTTCTCCTAGTCATTTCCATAGTTCTCTTAGATGGCCGAGACTAGGACTGAGCAGAAAACTGTAATAAAGAAGAGTAAGTAGTGAGCATTGTGGGGATTTAAAAAATCCCCAACGTGGTGCTGTTAGTTTGATACTCATATAACATTTCTGAAATGGAAGAAGACTTGATAATGTAACGGGGCTCTTGAATTCTTTTATTGTTGTTTTTAATTATCACATTGGGAATGTCTTTTATTTTAAAAATACCTGCAGTTGAGTGCAATACAAAGAAAAGAGAGATTTTTTTCACTCACAATTGTGGTTGCTAGAAAGCTCAACCAATAGAAGGTGGGCATTTGGTGAGTGCCTCTCAGGCCGTGTCGCAGCACAGTTGGGAAGTGGAAAGCGGAATGGCCATGTGAGGGAGGAGCTCTGCACATGGGGTGGACTCACAACAGTTTGCTTTCCACCATATGACAGAGATACATGCATACCCAGGTGTTGTGGTTGGATCTGGTGTGTCTTACAAAAGCCTCATGTATTTGGATATTATGGAGTATTTATGGATATGTGTGCTATTGGGAGGTGGGAGAGGTGGATGGCTGGGGCTTGACCCAGAGGTGTGTGCCAGTTCCACCCTTCCTCCATCACTTGGCTTCATGTTGTGCATGCCGTGAACAGCCCATCTCTTGCTCTTCCTCCTGCCGTGTGCTCCTACCCTGGCCAGCCAGCCATATACGAGCTGTGACATTCTAAAACTGTAAGCTAAAATAAATCTTTCTCCTCTTAAATTGTGGGGGAAAAAAATAACAACTTGCTTTTGTGAGAACTAAACCAGTCTTATGAAAACCACATAAATTCTTTCCAAGATGGTGCTCCCCTGACATGGTCATCTTCCACAGGCCACCTGTCTTAAAGATCCAGTGCTGTTACGTCTGGGACTGCTTTTAGCATGTAATCCTTGGGAGACTCAGTCAGACCACGTCCATCCCTCAGTAATTCTGCGATTGGTAGCTGGAGTTACGGACGTGATTGTGGCATAAAAACTGGGAGCTGAGGAGGAGGAATATCAGCGCTAAACACGGCAGGTGCCTACAGCAGGAGGGAGAGAGTAGTAGGTGGCAGGGATACAAGAGGAGGTCCGGGAGGATCAGAGGTTAGCAAAGCCAGAAGCAGAATGTGTTGAAAAGGGCACAACCTGACAGTTTACATGGAGTGGGAGGGATGAACTTGGTTAACACAAAACTGGGATTCTCTTGTTTTGTTTTTAATTATCACAATGGAAATGTCGTTTATTATAAAATTATATTGTAACATATTTTTTAAATATTGAAAACTTGCTGTATGGAAGGGATTTACCCAGTTTCTACCAGTTGCACAAAGAAGTACCTTGTTCTCTGAGCCCCTTACTAATGGAGAATTGCTAACATTTTGCCAATATAGAAGTGTTTTTTAGACAGGTTTCACTCGATAGCCCAGTTGGCCTTGAACACATGGCAATCCTCCTGCCTCAGCCTCCTGAGAGCTAGGATTGCAGGCATGTGCCACCACTCCTGGCCTATGTGGTGCTGGTGAGTCTAACCCAGGGCTTTGTGCTTGCTAGGCAAGTGCCTAAACCACTCTGCTCTTCCTCCACACCTGCCAGTGAAATTTGTACTTTGTAAATACAGTCTTACTTTGCTTTGAATTTATCAGTGAGTTTAAAGTACCTTTGAATACTGGACATTTGTTAATTCTTTTCTCTGAAAAGACTATTTTTGTCTTCTGTGTATTTTTTCTTCTAGAATGATTATCATTTTCTTTTTGGCCTTTGAGAATTTTATATTGGTGCAGAGATGCATCTGTACACATATAGATATATAGCGACATCGTCATCTTACCTATTGGATAGTGTGCAGTTTGTTATGAGGTTTTTTGTTACTGACATTTTTTGCCATAGGGAGTTTTACTTTCTCTAAGTGTAGTCAAATCTGTCAGACTTTTTAAAAAAAGACTTAGTGTTTTGTGTAATGTTCAGGAAAGTATTTTTCACTTCAGCTCTAAAGGACGCTATATTTTCATGAATTTTTGTACCACTTTAAAAATCTTTGTATGTAAATACTCAGTTCAGCCATAATATTTCTTGTGTGTATATTTTCAAGTAGGGTTAGTCAGTCGACTAAGGCTGTTCATTTAATAATAATTTCTTACCACACTAATGTGAAAGACCATTTTTACCATGTGCTGAATTCTAGCATGTATGCTACTTTGTTTCATTGTTTTCTTTGACTCTTGCTGTGTGCTTTAATAATTGTGATTTCTCTTCCCTCCTTGTTCCTCTTTTCTTAGGGTGAGGAACTTTAATGTGCCAATGTGTCACAGAAAGAAAGAAAGGGAGTTCCAGAGCATCTGCCAGCTGGCCTGCTGGTCTTGGGAACTATTTTCACTCACAAGATATCTAAGCATACTTCACTAGCTAAAGAAATAGACTCTTCTTAATTTGTTCATCTGTTTATTTTCTCCTTACTCCTTCAACAGGAAAGCACCTACTTTGTGCTATGTACATAGTACTGAGTCTGTGACATGAAGATGACCAAGTTTAATTTTGGTGTGATTTGCTTTACTTGCCTTTTTTTATACTGGGGATTAAATCCAGGGTCTTTGTACTAAGCTGCATCCCCACCCTTTTTTTAAATTTATGTTCAGGTAGGATCCTGTTAGTTGTAATCCTCCTGCCTCAGCCTCCCAGAGTGGTATCATTACAGGCATGTGCAACCATGCTTGGCTGAAGCATGGTAGGGTCTTTGTTCTCAAGGAATTTGGGGAAAAGCTTATAAACACACAAAATTATAAGAACACATCAGGTAATGATGATGTTGTAAAGATGGCACTGGGATAGGCACTGGAGTCAAGGGTGGAGGGATTGTTACCTTAAATAGGGTAGTTAGGGAAGGCTCAAAGAGAGGTGGTAGACATTTTAAGATGGGATGAAGGGAATATCACTTTCTGGTTATTTGTTTAGACACTTCAGCTTTCTTTGATGTACAATGAATGTTATTCACAGTAGCTGGTCTCCTGTAGGAGGCCTCATTAGATGAATACTAAAACTGTACTATTTTTTGGCATAAGGCACTTTTAATCTCTTTTATTACTGCCATACATTCCAGGTTCCCCCTCATCTCTGCCATCATTAGATGCTGCATAATTTTTTTTACATATTCTCATTAGATTATAGTACCTACACAGAGCTGTAGATCTAGGAGACATAAAACAAAGGAGAGAAGAAGCGTTGCTGTTTGTGGAAGCGTTGTCTCCCTGCTCTCTTGGCAGTGTATGAAAGCATGTGGCTCTTCTTTTTTCCTCTTCTTTTCCCCTTGCCTTCTAACTTGGCGTTGATGCATTTATTTTCTTTGGAAGCTTGACCCCTCTCACTCCTCGGTGGTTCACTAGGCACCTGCAGCATACTGCTGAGGGCCAAGCTGAGCCTTCACTTTCCACATGTGATGGGAGAGCTTCACACTTCAAGAAATGCCTTATGCAGACGTAAAAGAAACAGGAACTGTTTCACCTAAAAAAGAAATCATTTTCGCTCATGCTTAGTTTGAATTTCTCCTCTACCTGTAACTTTGATAACTTTGATGGAGCTAGGCTAGCATAGCACAGCCCCACACACAGAAGAACGTTTTCTTCTGAGAATGCAAGGCAAAATGTAGCCACATGGTGTCACTAAATTATAAGTTTTACTTAGAGCCAAAGAGAATTTAAATTTCTTTTTTATAAAACCACATTTAAATATAAATTGTTCTGAGATCTGTGATTTGTGAGGTAACATGCAAAGCTATTTGTACTCTTTAAGTCTTCCTGCTGATGTGGAGCATTAATTACGCCCTGGTGCGTAGATGTACATTCAGGTGCTCGGTAGCTCTCAGGCCATCGTCTGTGAAGCACAGAGCTCGTGGCTGCTGTGGTACAGTTATTCAGTTTTACACAAATAAGTAGGGTTTTTTTTTCAAAAAATTGTTTTGGAGTTTAAGAATAAATAGAATAGTAACTTAAAGGAGATAGATTCACTAAATATTTATGAGGGATCAGAAAACAGAAGGAAGGAGAAATGAGAATAAAGAGACAAGGTTACAGGAACCCAGGGAAGGACAAGAGGAGAGTAGTATGAAACTTACTGAACATTTGCAGTGGGCTAGGCCGTACCATTACCTTATTTGATACTCACTATATCCTTGTGTGAGAGGAATCACTACCTTAATTTTACGAAATGAAGAAATTATTCTTAGAAAAGATGAATTGATAACCAAATGTGCCTTACTCCATAGCCTTACACTGCTGCTTCCAGATGCCAGGTAAAGAAAAATCTCTGACCTGGTTGGGTATAGCCCAGGGAGTGGAGCCTTATCTGCAGGGTGCCCCCATTCTGTCTCCAGCACTAAAGGTGACCAGGGGTGAGCAGGTGGAGATCCAGCTCTGCTTTGGAGTAGGAGGAGAAGGCCTAGAGCTGGGAAGAAACTCTTGATGACTCTGGGAGGGACAGTTTCCAGAAGTGCTCAAGTGAGGGCCTGCTGTGACCAGCCCCACTAGTGCTGGTCACTGCTACCCCGACACAAAACACTCATGTACCAGTGATGATGGTCAGTAATTAGGGTAGCTTTTAAAAATGCTCCAGAGGGGAGTGTGGCAGTCTTTTATCGAGGTGTGTTTTGTCACCTTGTCAAAAGGGCTTTGAAATGTCCTGTCCCTGATGATTTTTTGAACTTTGTTTTTACACAGTGAACCTAATGTTCTTAACTCCTGCTTTGTTTTGGTGTCAGCTATGTTTGGAAACAAATGCCATAAATTATGAAATTTCTGTTTATAAGATCTCTTCTCTTGAAGTATTTTTTTAAGTTGAGAAAGTATCCATTTATTATTTTTACCTAGAATCCTGTTATTAGGAAACTTTCCCCAAAATAGCCCCCAAATCTTTACTATGCTCTATATTCACTAAGACCTTAGAGAAATAGTTGTTTATATGTAAGTTATTCAGTTGAATCCAGATTTTTTGTTTTATTTAAAGGGTAATAATATGTTGAGCTTCTTTTATGTGTTGTGGGAGGATTTGAGCTTGAGAAAATAGAACCGGGTTGTCCTTTTCTTTTGCATTTCGTTTTGTAATTTTAGAATATAAATTAGTATCTTAATCAGCCTAGTGCGTGAGATGATGTTAATGGAACTAATAACCTGTTGTTACTACTACAAACAGCCATTGTTTGATTTTCATTCCAAAAGGGCAGGAACTATGTTTGGATCTCCTAATAGCTGCCCCAGGCAGTCAGGCTCAGGATTAAGTGCAGATAGCAGCCCCCAGTGCATCGTCTCATCGCCTCATCACCTCATCACCTCTTCCTCTTTCCTTCCCTCTTCTTAATTCAGCTTTATTACTAAGAGGATTCATTTATTCAGATATTCACCAGACAGACCTTTATTGAATACCTGCTATGCTGCAGGCACCTAGTTTAAGCGTCAAGACACAGTTGCTGCCCTTGAGAATTTCATACTATGGGGATGACAACCTCTTAAAAATTGATAGTTAAATATGACAGGTATAAAGTTGTGTACATAGAATACTACAGGAGTGTAGTTATAGGGGATCTTGCCACAGAGGTGATTTGAGTAGTCTTGAAGGATCAAAGGATGTGCAGGTGAAAATAAAAGAAAAAGGTATTCTCTGTAGTGGGGACACTTGTATGCCCTGGGCCTCGGTCTGTGGCTTGGTTTTGGCCAGATGTAAGTGCATACTGAGAGTTCTCCCTTACCGGGTCCTTCTGCTTCTCTAGCTTTATCCGTGATTCTTTGGGATAGTGCCTTTTTTGTGTCACTAGCCAAAATGATCTATTTGTCAGTTACGCACACGCCCTCCTGAGCTGCGTTTGTATGCTCAGAGAGTATACGTGGACAGCAGACTCCTCTGTGTGTGTTACTGTGTGTAGCTGTGTCAGATATCTGGGACATACTTGGTTTTAGGGAACTTAAGTTTTTGAAATCTTCTTTCTGTTAGATAAAAAGACTCCTTTGAAGAACTGTAAATTGGGTAGTCAGAAAAGTGACAGTTCCCCAGAAATGAAGAGGTCCCTCTTTTGGAGCCAGTATTTGAGAAAATGTATCTTTTTTTTTTTTTAAAGAAAACTAATACATTTTTGTAGGTACTTCATTGTGAAGTATACCCAAGATGTGAGGAGGTGCACATGCGTGTATCAGTACTCATATTTGAGATTTCCTTTTGAAGTCTGTTTTGGTACCACTGTTCTCCCAACTTATTAATGAAAATTATGAAGTCCTAAACCAGGAAGCTGGTCCTAAACTATTTGTCATGAGACAGTGGGACTATCAAGCAGAAAACTAGGAAGAAAGAGAATGCAAAGTCACCTCTCCACCCCAAGGGCTTTGGGCCTGTGAGCATAAGCCTGGCACTGCTGTCATCAGAAGAGACAAAAGTGAGCTTTGGAACTAGGAGCAGAAACCTCAGAATAAATGGGCCCAATAAGGAAGAGTTTGTAGGCCCTTCAACCCAGCTTCTAGAGTGGACAAAAAAATTTACACAAATGGGATAAGCTTATTGACTTTTTTGGAGAGACTAGATTGAGAAGCAACTGAATTTTGGAGGTACATAAAAAAGCAAACTTGGGCACAGATTTGTTGTGTATTACAGTCATTTTCCTACCTTGCTTACTTTGGAAATAGTAATCAAAGGAAGATACTAACTAAGTAGTTAATAATTCTCCCAATGGAAAGTGAAGTCTGTGCATCTTCAAATTGTACCCTGCACTGCCTGGTAGTTACTGCTCTGACCTTTCATAGCATTTATACCTTGAATCATCCAATTGAGCCATTAGTTCGTAAAATAATGTGTACTTCTTTAATTATTTTGTGGTTCTTGGGTCTTGCTGATATTACATTATTCTGGTAGTAGTTGTTCATTAGGTATCTTGCTGAGTCCCTTTAGCCCCTCTGACATCTCTGAATGAGCTACCTGGGTAATAATTGATTTTCTAGGGGAAAAAAAAATCTTTTTAACACTTCTTTTTCCCCAATGTTGGAAGAAGATACTGAGAAACAAGATTTTATAATATTTCTCTCTGCAGAAACATGTTTAAAAGAACTGTGAGTACAAGTCCCATGGTGAATAAATGCATCAGAGCTTTCTCAGTGATGATTATAGATGGTCCAGGTTCTGTAGATCAGTGTTCTCTGTGAATGCAAGGTTGGCTCAGGGGACAGTGGACCACAGGCAAAACCAGACTGCTCTTTGGCTGCCAGAAATCCTGGGCAGAGGGCCAGATGTGGTTCACCTTCTAACAGTTCATCTCCCCGTATGAAAATGGAGGGCATGCTCCCTGCAAGGAAGGTGGGAGCATGGGCACGCATACTTCCTTCAGCCCAGTGTACTTTATTGATATTCATGGAGGCGGGGCTTGAGCGGTGTACTAGTGGCCTTGACCTCATTTAAAAGCTACAGTATGTGTTAGCAGCCTTACTTCATTATGTTTCAAATTATAATTTTATAAGTTAATAATTGCTCTTCTAAATAATGTGGGTCATATGTACAAACGGATATGTTATTCTTGATAGGAGACTATAGGCGTAATTTCTAATAGTCATAGAAATTCTGTGCTCATTATAAAGCTATTAGAATGTAACAGCTGTTTTAGTTCATTTCACCCTGCAAAAGAAATGTGATGCAGACTGAAGTGATCAGTAATTATGTATTTTGAAAGCTAAACCTCCAGTTATAGAGAGAGCTAATTTACACATTAGATACTGATAAAACTACAGTATGCTCTGAGTTTCAGAGTAGTGTTATCTTCTGCCTAAGATTATAAAAGCAAATCTGTGCCAAAAGACATTTTTTCTTCTTTGAAATCCTCTTTTACATTGCCTGTTGTAATTTTGGAGTTACACATCAACAGTGGTGAAATACTGCTTGATATTTTTCCCCAGAAAAAAATTAGAAGGACTACGAAAGGGAGTAGGATTTAGAAGGTTTGTTTTATGTCTGTTGATCAGTGACTACCATCTGCCTTCCGTTTAATGCTGTAGAGGCTGCATGCGTTTCCCAGTTCTGAACAGATGATGGGCACGGTTTGTTGAGATGTATGTGTGTTCTGGATGTGTGTGTATACCTACTGTGTTTAAAATCACACTGAAGTGTAAAACAGATAATGAGTCTCCATTTGGGGCTAATTTGCATATTCCGCTCTTGTACACAAAACAAAAGGCAACAGTGACACGGGATTTTCTTCTCTGCTCAGAGTCAGCACTAACCAGCTGTTAACAAATAGTTTGATTAAGTAATTTTATCTGTTGGAGAACTTTGGGGCACAGTCTTATATGAGCATAGATTTTTTTTGAAATTTCAAGGCCCATATTTTCAGTATGATTTATGAGTGCACCACCCTAGTAAACTGTCAAATGCAAAAAGGTTTTGCTCTTTGAACTTCCTTTTTACTATTGATTTCTGTGGGGAAAAAATGTGGTTAAGAAGAACATTCCATCTCAGGATATTTGCTTGAAATAAAGATGGTAAGTTTAAGCTTGCTTTGTGTGGATTAAAAATTTAAGGTATAGATTCATAAACTTGACTTTTTCGTTAGATTTTTTTCAAAGATTTCACGGTTCTTATTACACATTTAAATATGACTTGATTACAGAATTTTTTATTGATGAATGTTTTAACATGTTCACCAGAATATATAGTGTATATGCTAGTCTATTTTCTAAATGTAAGCTTATAAACATATTATTTACAAATATGATATTTTAGATGGTAGATATTATTCTGAAATCTTGTACTTTCATCTGATTCAGTGTGGCTCCCCATCTGTATTGGTCCATAAAACCTCAGTTTATCCTTTTTAAATGTGTTGCTGCTTACTGAACTGTTTGCTATTTGAGGGGCCATTAGGATATTTCCAGGTTTGCACTTATAGAACAGTATAACCCTTGCTCATTATCTGATTATCTTTCAACAGGGAGAGTCAAGGGATTGTAATCAAATTGGATGTAAGATATATTACTAAATACCCTCTGTGTAGTAGTTTATTCTTACCTTATTTCTAACTGTGCACCTGAGTGTGTAACACCTGTTTCTTCATATCCTTATCAACAAAGGATTGTGTGTGTGTGTGTGTGTGTGTGTTATCATGGATTAAACTCAGGCATGCTGTACTCTGAACTGCATCCCCTGAACTTTTAATTTTCTATCATTTTGACCCCGGGTGACCTGAAACTTAAAATTCTCCTGCCTCAATGTCCTAAGTACCCGGAAGTTCAGGCCTGTATTACAGGGCATCATTTTATTCTTTGTCAAACTGATAAACAAGCTGAGTATTATTGAGTGTGACAGTATTCCTGTATTCTGGGAGGATAGCAAGTTTGAGCCAATCTGGGCAATTGGTGACTTACCAAGACCCAGTTTCAGAATTTTAAATTTTAAAAAAGGGCTACGGGATGTTGTACAGAGGCCCTTGGGTTCAATTTCCAGTGCTATGAAAAACACGAAAGCAAGAAACTGTTAAACAAATTATGGTTCTCCATTTGTCTTAATGTACAGATTTTTTAAATGATTTGTAAAGTTATCCAACTATGCATCTGTTTTTAGGCAGCCACATTTTCATAGTAAAGATGAAATTTAAGTTGGCCTGAAAGGAGGGGATGAGTTTTGATCAGATGATTTTAGAGAGCTTTTCCCATGAGGCTAAACTAACTGGGACAGTAATTTTCAACTAGGGACGCTTTTGCTTCCCAGGGGATATTTGTCAGTGCCTAGAGATATTTTTGAGGAAGATGAACTTTTGTGTCCTTGGTAGAAGTCAAGAATGCTGCTAAAATGCACATGTCAGCTCCACCACAAAAAATTCTCCAGGTCCAAATGTCAGTAGTGCTAAGGTTGGGGCACTCTGATTTAGAAGAAAGTGGAGGTAATCCCATATGTGAAAGGGGCTTGAATTAGAGTGTGTGTGATTACAATGGAGAAAGAATAGCTGTAAAAGACATTTTAAAGGAAAAGGCAGTGAAATTTGACTGAATGTGGAGAAAAATAGAAGTCGAGTCAGGGATTCTTAAAGTTTGGAACCTAGAGACTGAGAAATGAGATGGTTTTGGTAGGCGTGAGTTATGATCCCCTTTGACCTGGTTGTAGAATTATTAGGAAAAAAGCATGTCGGAGGTCCCATGAACAAGAGGCCGGGGCTACTAAATGCTGTACGTTCTCCCCCAGTTTGCACTAGCCCTAATGTCCTGCCTCAGTATCTAACATGTGGTTTCAGTTTCTCTTTCTGAAACATTCTTCTCTCATATCTTTCCATTTAGCAAGTGGAAATGCCACTTTCTCCAGAAAATGTTTCATTTTCCCAAATGAAGTGAGTTTTTGTTTTCTAATTTATTCTGCGAATACTTGAATTTCTGATGCATGAAAGGCCCTATGTTGGGTACTAGAGAGCTACAATGGAGAATTTCATACACACACCATCTGCCCTTGTGGAGCTTACAGTTTATTAGAAAAGTCAGGTGTTAATCAATGGGATTACAAGTAAAGAAAGATTTATAAGCTGTGATAAGTGCAAACAAATGCACAAGTAGGCAGTAAAGGAATAAGAGAGGAACATAGTCAAACTGGAGAGTCAGGGGAGGTCTTTTAGGGAAGAAATGTGAAGTAGAAACCCAAGTGATGATGAAGAGTTAGTTAGGCAAAAACAAAGGGGGCGGCTTCTCAGCAAGACAGGGAGAGAACCCTTGAGAACGGAAGAGCTCAGCCCATGTAAAACACAGCAGTTACCGGGCCTAGAGAGTAGCATTGAGGTCGAAGGGCGAGGGTGACCTATTAAATGAGCTTGACTCTTGAGTACAGTTCCTGGGAAGGGTGTTAAATAAGGCTATGTCATAATTTGATTTAAAGATTTTTACATTTTTATGACTGCATTGGGCCTTGTGCAAGCTAAACAAAAACTCTACCAACTGAGCCATGTCACCATACCTGACCTTATGTTCTTTGTGGGAAAGGATTGAAGTGGGTGAGAGGCCAGTTTGGAGACTTTGCATGTGGCTTAGGAGAGCTGTGGTGGCTGCTTCTGTGAAGATGGTGGCACCAGAGCTAGAAATGAGTGGGCTTGAGGGGTGTTCCTCAGCTTATCAGACTTGGAAGGAACGTTGTTGCATACGGAGGGTGGGAGCTAAATTGCATGCATACGTGCATACATATATCTGGAGGTCTGGAAATAGAAATTGAGATAGATTTGCTGTCTTAGTAGACAATATTTGAAGCCATAGGAGTTGATTAGATCCAAAAGAGAGAGTGTGCAAGAAGAGGAAGAAGGAGGCAGGAGTAACTAGGCGTGAGTCTTAGTGACTCCAAATTTTGCTCAAGTGAAAGAGGGACATAGTGTCAAAGGAAATGAGGAAGCCACAGCCAAAAAAAGGATAGGAAGCAGAGTGTAGCTGGGAACAGGTCATGGATGCCAGTTGTTCTCAGAGATCAGGTTAATAAGGATTGAGGTGTGTTCATTGGCCTTGGTAACATAGAGTGTACTACTGTCCACCTACCCCGCAGTTTTACTGATAGATTCAAGGAAGGAAGTCAGAGTGGATTAAATAAGTAAATGTGTACTTTATAACAAAATTTAAAATACATAAATACATTGAGCCAGCAGTCCTCTGTTGGCATAATTAGATCTTGAGGATGCTTATTGCAACATTGTTGATAGCATCAAAAATTGAAAACTACTGAAATGCCCATGGATAAGGGAATTAAAATGATTCTATCTATATGAATTTCTAGGGGAATTTTCATAAAGTGATTAGATGCAGAGCACATCTTGTAGTTAACAGTAATTGTGATTTTGTTCATAAACAGGTAATTTTGTGTGTGTGTGTGTGTGTGTGTGTGTGTGTGAGTTTATATGAGCATATAGATTGGTGTGAAGGATACATCCTAAATTTTAACATTGATAACTTCAGAGAAATGAGGATGGATTAAGAAGAGAAGGAAGATAGTATTAGGGTTTTGTTTGTCTTTTGTTTCACATGCTATAGCATCTTTTTTTTTTTTCCTGTTTCAGAAGAGTTGAATTTTAAAAATTTCTGGGAGGTGAGGAAATGAAAGAAACTTTGTTATCACAGTGAATAAAGAGACAAAATGAAGCTGGGAGTGTGCATGTGTTATGGTTGGTCTCGTGTGCCCCTGGAAGCCTCCTATATTTGGAGAGTAATTGAATTGTGGAGGTTCCTTGCAGTGGTGGATTAACGGTTGATTTTCAGTGCTGCTGAGAGGTAGGGTCTGGTCAAGTGGGGCCTCGTGAGGGGGACCTGATCTCTGAGCCTATGGTAGATGACTGAATGTCTGGCTTGGAAGGATATATTTTTGCGTTGAGCTCTTGCATCTTCCTTTTGCAATGTGATGAGCAGCTGTTCTCTGCCAGGCCCTTCCACTGTACCGCCGTTGCCAGCTGGCTATGAACAGACTGAGACCTCTGCCAGGTGACATAAAATAAACCTTTCCTTAAGTTGTTAATGTTAGGTACTGTGTTCTGACAACAAGAATGTGACTAAGGCACATGTGCCTTGGAAAGGTGAGGGGACCTAACATGTTCAGATGCTGACCGAAAAGATTCAGGATGGAGAGGATGAAGAGGCAGAGAGGAGGACAGCCAATGAAGTGAAAGATGCTTTCATTTTGTAGAATAGGTGGCTCCAGACTGCAAGGCCAGTGAGCTAGCTTCTGAATAAAGTTGCCCACCAAGAGTGGCAGAGGAGTTGGAGGTTTAAGTAGAGAAATATAGAGTGAGTTTACCAGGACAGCTGTAGGATGCCACACAGCATTGGCTGTCCTTGTGAAATCGGTAAGCGTGGATTTACAGTGATGTTGTCTACCTTGTATGGTTTACTCTAGTGACCTTCAAGTTGAATGTTGATTCAGTGAGTGTTCAAGTTATTGCTCAGAGACCATATTTTGGTTCATTTAGGGTGGGAGTTTGGCTAGTCCAGTGCGATGGAGGTAGGGAGTGACAGAGTAGAGAATATCTGCAGACCCTTAGAGCAGATCTAGAGATAACGGCCGTGTGCTAGGGTGATGACAAAAATCTCTCACATCCTGGCCTAGACTTCTGCCTTCTGTTTTTGATACTCATGTGGGTACCACTGCCTTTACCACCATTTTCAAATGCATATAAAGAACAGCTCTGTTGACTGATTTTTAATTGTGAATAAGACATGACTAGTTTCTGATTCTCTGACAGTTAAAAAGTCAGAGATCCTGAGACTTTTATTTGAAGATAAAACTTACGTAAATCTGTGCATATACCCAGGATATAAAAAGAAAGTAAAATAAGAAAAAGTAGTAGATTTGCTTAAATCTGGAAATACGTGCAGCTGGTTATCATTGCCTTTGTGACATTATACTTAGAAGCCTGATAGGTGGGTATAATTTTCAACTGCTTGATCATTGTTTGTATAATGGTCATTATTTATATTATATTATATAATAGTCATTATTTGATGATTTTACTGTTGACTTTATCAGTTTGTTGGTTATACTGTCATCTTAGAGACGACATGACCAGCTCATAATAAACCTTAAAATGTACTCAGAAATATGAGTCTGCAAGTGTCTGACTTACATCTTGATCTTTGGAGATTTGGAGCTTTTTAAAAATACAGAAATTGCAAATCATTGATGTCTATTTTAAAATGATGTTTTTTAGTGTTTAGATGATTACAGCAGTAGGTGCTTTTGCTTGTTTGTTTTATTTATTTATTTATTTTTCAGTTCTTAAAATGGCTCTTGGTGGTGGGGTTTAGTGTGTTAATTTCACACAGAGTGGAGGTAAGCATTATTGTCCAGCTATTTGTGTATTTCACAAATGAGGAGGCCGAGGCTTCAAAAGCGTAATGCACTTGCAGTCACACAGCTAACACATGACAGCTGGGATTGAGCAAGGTCTGCCTGACTCTGAAGGTCTTTTTTTAAAAATATGCAATACTGTCTTTTCTATCTTTTTTTATTACCTTTATCCTGTGGCATTATCTTTGTTTTATTTTTTGTAAAGCTTTCAAAGGTAAAATTGTTTTATTCTGAAGTTCACGATTCTTGAGGTAACAACTTCTACTGCAGGATCATCGACTTTTTTCTCTTTCTGTCTTCCTCCAGTTCCTTACCTGCTTTAAAAGACAAGGATAATGTTCATATGCTATGTGTCTTTTTAATTTTCTTAAAACATTTTATACCCTCCATGGTTCTGGAACCTGGCAATTGTCAGTTACACATACTTGAAGGCTTAAATTTATGTTGAGATTTTAATTTTGTTGCTATGTTGAGTGAATAATACCAGAATAAAGTCGTTTCTATTATGAATGAATAAGATGAGTTTAAATTAGGTCTCATTTCATTCAGTCTATTTATACTATAAGAATAGGGTAGGTAGACAGGCAGAATTAAAATGTAGAATGTTTAGATGTAATTCTGGGATGTGCTTTTAGTCCCCCAAGAAACTTTTTCAGTTCCGGAAGACAGAAGCATTTCTGTAGATTTTCACATGTGGGTGCTCTTACCATATTCATTGCCTCGTGCATTACCGTCTTGAAGGTTGTATGAAGAGGCAGAAGTCATCACTGTATAAAGATGCTCACTAATGAATCTCTCTCGTGTAAAATTAGTTCCCACTCAAACATTCATCCCTTCCTGTGCCCTTAGTTATAGTGTATCTTTGGTTCTCTGGGAAGATGTGAAATCTCTACTCAAATGCACAATTTTGCAAAAGTCCAGAAAACAAAGATTTTGTGAAATCCAGAAGAATGATGTTGTAGAACTGCCAGGCTCATGTACAAAGAGAGATGAAGTTCTGGCGGTATTAGGCCAATTGAGAGATGAAATTCTGGTGATATTAAGCAAGCCTAATGAAAACCGTTGACATGGTAGGCATTTCAAGAGAAGTTGCTATTAACAATTAAGAGAAAATTGGTAATCTCTAGTATTTTTGAAGGAACATCCCCCCACTAGACTTTTCCTAGGTAGTTAGAAAAAGTGCACTGTGGTGAACATAATGACCAACTGTTCTTTTAGTTAGCATATAGTTGCATTTGTTATTTAATATCTGTTAAGTAGAAGATGAAATACCCTTTGATCTCGATTTTTAGTTTAATGAAACACTTTTCCTACAATCGCTGACACATTTTGGTTTCTATTTTAAGTGAATTCACCTTAAATGTCCTTTTTCAGTTAACTGTTGTTCTAGAACAATGAGATCCTCCTGTAATGGATTATATACTTGGCTTTATGTCTCTGTATGTCTTCGCTGTCTGGTTTTGCTGGTAAGGAACAGCAGCAACAAGCAATGGGTTGGTAACTTAGAGAGGTGGGTGTGACTCATCCTGATAGAATTGTTTTTTAAGCAGTGAGGCAAAGAAACAACCTCGATGAGCAGTAATATCTTCTGCTACCAGTATTTTATACTTTTATCTCAGAAGAGGACTTCAGATCACTCATTAAGTGAAGAAGCATTACATAAATAGAGATGTTTAGTTTTGAATGGTTGCAGGGAATATAACAATGTTGTTTTTGAAGTCTTCCCATTCAGTATTCGTTGTCTGAAGCTTTGTTGTTACTCAGACTCCCAAGATGAAACATTTTGGAGCTTCCTAATCCATTTGAAAATAATGAACTTATTACTTTTATCAGCCTTGATTTGGTCCACTGGTAGACTTGGCAAGCTTGGCTACAACTGTGGGATGGGGCCTAATACCTGCTGTTGGGTGCTGTCACCAATGCCAGTGGAAGTTCGTTATGCGTGGAGATGACATTCTGTCTTGCTTTTTTTTTTTTTAAGGCTTAGAATCTGGGGCATACCCCAGGATTGTAGTGGTATGAGAAAATTTAACACTTATATATATATTTTTAATGAACATTTCGATTTTGAAGTATATGTAAGGAATATATATATTGGTTGAAGCTATTGATACATGGTTGATTTTTCTGGTTACTTCTAAACATGGAGACTATGTTGTAACAAAATCAGTCTTTCTTTTCCCTTTTTTAAGACCTGAAAAGTAAATGTATACCTTAAAGCCATTCTACAAATAGAGCTCATTCATTAGGACCACATTTAAATTCATGCTCCCCTGAATGTAGGCCAGAATTTAAGGGGCAGCAGCACTCAAGTGCTTAATGTAAAGTGGCTGGTATTTCTGTTTTTTTTTTTCCTTTTATTAAAAAAGTTCATCCTACTGTGAAGGGTTGAATTAGTCATTGTGTAGGTTAGATAAGTCCCTAAATCTTGGGACAGAACATTTGCAGGATTTATGGGACTCTTTAACACCAGTGTGATGGACGTAGCATGAATCTCTCTCTCTATTTTTTTTTTTTTTTTTTTGAGACAGGGTCTCGCTCTGTAGCCCAGTCTGGCCCTGAACTCCCTATGGAGCCTAGGCTGGCTTTGGACTCATGCCAATCCTCCTGCTTCAGCTTCCCGGGTGCTGGGATTACAGGTTTGTGCTACCATGCCCAGCTTTATGTGGTGCTGGGGAATTGAACTGAGGGCTTGAGCTTGCAAGGCAAGCAGGCACTTTAACCACTGTCCCATTCCTGCAGTCTCTGAATCTCTTAATAGTTGTGAAATTGCTGTTCCTTGAATGGCATGTCATGGTTGACTCCTCTTACATTGTACTGCAAATCATGTCACTCATATATTATGCTAACTATAAATCTTAGTTGTGTTGGTTCAAGGAATTTACTCTGAGATTCACCTTCATAGAAATGGCAAAGGCTCAGTACCATATTGTTTCTGTTATTAGTGTGATCAAGACTGTATTTTCACCTGGGCATGGCTGAGGCAAAAAATTGCAAATTTGAGCCCACTTTGGGCTATTTAACAAGACCCTGTCTCAAAATCAGAAATAAAAGTGTGCTGGGGATAGTTCAGTGAGAAGGGTCTGGGCTCCATCCTCAGTATACAAAGAAGAAAAGGGGAAAAAAAATGTATTTTCATCAAAATATACCATCTATTTGTTAGAAGAAGAAAAGGTGCACCCATGAATGGACTGAGACCTTCTGAAAACTATGAGCTAAGATAAATCTTTCCTCTTTTAATTTGTGGTTGCTGGATATTCTGCAACAACAAGAGAGTAGCTAAGGCAGGGATGGAAGTGGGGAGGAGTACAAGGAATTATCTGGCCAAGAAAGATACAGGGGTGAGGGGATGGGAGGCAGAGACTTTTCTGCGGCCTTTGTCTGCTGCACTGCCACCGGCGGTTTCCTCTTGTCTCTCAGTGCTGAGTCTTGTTGGTTGCCTGCTCCTCCAGATTTCTCCTTGCAGTGGTCATGTTCTTCTCTCCATTAGGCAGAGCACTCTGTTCTCTCTAGTCCTAAGCTCAAATGAATACGTTTTTATGTTAAAAAAAAAAAACCCACCATGCTGCTGCTCAAATTTTATTCCCAGGTCTAAACCACACGTTGATTACATTCACTCATATTTTGTTCATTCATTCATTAAATATTTCCTCAGTCCTTGTTGTCCTGGGTCCTAAACAGACTAAGTCATTTATTTTATTGTAAAAATAAGAAATTTAAAGTTTTATATGGTTTGTTATTTTTTGCACTCTCAAATCACCAAATTTATTATGTGTTATGTCAGCTTTTTTTTCATTATAATGATTTTAATACAGGAGAATTACCTAGTGGTGGTGGTGGTGGTGGTGGTGGTAGAGGTCTGTCATTTCCTGCTATTTGAATCATAAAGGAAAATAATGTTAGGTATGTGGGTGTTTTGTTATAATTGGAAGAATTTATTTACATTGTTATTTTCATAGTCTATATATTAGTAAATTCTTTTTCCCCCTAAGATAGGTAGACTGTGTTAATATCATTAATTTTCTATAATGAAAAAAACACACTTCCTTGATAAGGTGAGCTTTTCCAGAAGAGTCTTTTGGTGTAGGAGATGGTTTGGATTAAGCCTTTGTAGCAGAAAAGTTGACTAAAGAACTAAACAGTGTATTTTGTTGAATGTCTTCCGTGTACCCAGTACTGAGAAGTGAAATCCACTGCATCGATAGCTTCTCTTACGAACTGTTTAGTAATTGGCCTTAGAGGTGTGTTTTGTTTTACTTTTGTGATGCTGGAGTTCGAACCCAGGGCCTAGTGCCAGCTTTGCAAGTATTCTGCCACGGAGTCACGCCCGGCCTTCGTTTTAGACCTTGTAAGTTGTATTGTTTAGCTGCATTACTAATGAGAAGTCCTGCTGTTATTTCTGTCTTTTCATGAGTGAAAAGATTATTTCAGTTTGTCTTTGTGGCAGATGGTGCCCTATATTATCTAGACTCTTAAAAATAGTTTTTGCCTTTGATCTTTTAGAGAGATCATATATCCCAACCCTCAGTTAGAGTTAGGGTCTGTGGTGTAAGGCTTGTCTAGTTTTTTGTTTTGTTTTCCAGTCTTCAAAATGTCAGCTGCCTTACTAACTCCTACACCTTTCCATTTTTATGGATTGAACCCAGGGAGTGCTAAGCTATAATAACACCCCTTTTGGACAGGTATCATGAATTTGCATAGTCTGTCCTCAAACTTGTGATGCTTCTGTCTCAGCCTCTTGAATAGTTGAGGTTGCAGGTGTACACTTTCTTCACTGGCCTCAGTGCATCAGTCTTAAAGTTGTTGTTCAGATAAAGATGTTATTTGAGTGAAGCTTGCTGAGGTGATAGCTTTGTTCTTTGTTCTGTTTTAGTGCTCAAGCTGCCATCTCCAAATCTAACCAGTATTAAGTGAAAATTATTGTCCCCTCACTACTGGAATTAATTTCAGGTATAGATTGTTCCACCATGGTGTTGTGATCCTGTTTATCTTTTTCCCCTTCATTTTCTTCATAAATAATGTCTGCTGGCTTTTTCTAACATACTAGCAATATGCTACTTTAATTAATCAAGAGTTCAAGACGTTAATCAGGCTGTATTTACCCATGAGTAAGGTTGGTGAGCATTAAATACACATGCAGCCTTTGAGTCTCAGTCTCATTCTCTTAATGGCTGGGATTGAGCCCACCTTGCCATCTTGTTCTGTCTTTTGAAGGTTGTCTACCTTCCTGAAGTGGTTCAGCCATTACCTTTTCTACCTGGACAGCTTGTACACTTCTCCTTTCATGTCAGTATTGTAAGTGCAACCAAAATTTCTCATGCAACCCAGATGTTCATCCCATTATCTCATTCTTGTTCTCATCCTCTCTGCACATATGTCTTAGTGTGCTGGAGACCGCTTCAGGTTCCTGTATCGTACAGTTGACTTGAAAATGGGAAAACTCCAAGATACGGAACTGGACATGAGGAAAGCGAGCAGACCTTAGTTGCATCTTGATCGTAAGCCAAGTGCTCTAGTCCTATTATTAGATTCCTACTTTGTGATAGTTGGATACTGACCCAGCTCACAATAAAGTGGTACTTTGGCTTTTTAATTCCTTTTCTTTCTTTTTAATGTACATAAATGGAGAAACATATAAACACAGAGCAGGAACTTAGGTTTTCAGCCACTACAGTATCAAAACTTCTAATAACTTCTACTTTCTAAGTGTCTCTAAAATTCATACTGCCTTTCTTTTACTCCTCTTAAATTCTGTTTGGACCTTGCTGATCTGCATTCCTTTGTCCATACTTCATATTACTATATTCATAAAGTGCAAACTAATTATGTAATTTCCCAGTATAAAGCCTGCCAGTGGTTTTTGCCTGTACAGAGAAAACCAAGGTCCGGCACAGATGCATGGAAAGGAAAGCTATTCTTCACATGATAGTCAGAAGGCAGAGAGAAGAGGAGCCTAGAACAAGACTGTGCCCTGCCAGGTTATGCTCCAAGTGACCCATCTCTGAACACGAGAGAGTTTGGGGGATATTTTAGATGTAACCCATAACATTCAATCCCTGACCACCCCCCCCCCCAACCTCATACCTACTAAGTTATGTAAAATGCATTTAGTTTCTCTGTATGGGTTGCCTCAGTCTTAATAGTACCAGTGTTGCTGAAAATTTCAAACCTAAAGCCTCTTCAGACCCTCAAAGCAAACGCTTAGCTATGAGTGTCTGTGAAAATAAAAAAGAAAGATGAATATTTACAATTTACAGTGGCACAGAGTGAGCACACTCATTCCACAAGGTAGTAAGGGCTAGAAAGAAATAAGACCACAGCAAGATTGAAACCCAGCAGGGCAGACATTAAAACCCTGTAGATCTGTGTCTAGCACCTTAGCACCTGGGGCAGGTGTGGTGTGACATGAGCCCCAGGAGGCTTGAGTAGCAGCACCCTGTCACTGGTCTTGCTGGTCACTGCCCACATGGCTTCTCTCTTGGGCAGTGTCTTAGTCACTGTATCATTGTTGGGGTACAATATCCAACATCCACAACTTAATGGAGGAAAGATTCATTTTAGCTCACAGTTCAGAGGTCTTGGTCCTTGTGTGGCCAGTAGGAAGTGGTAGAAGGGCATGGCAGCCTTCCCTGATGGAGGATGGTGCTCATAGCATTATACCAGGAAGTGGAGCGATGGGGCAGGGGGTTGGGGGGAGGACAGGACAAGAATATGTCTCCCCTGTTCCTGACTAGGCCTCATCCCTTAACAGCACAGCATCCAGTTAACTCCCACAATCCACTCGCATTTCAAATACACAGGGCTTTTAGAGGACATTCCAGGTTCAGACCATAGCAGGCAGCTCTGCCACTGCCTGTGCTTTTCCTCAGCAGTTGGTCCACATTCCAACTCCATGGCATCTCTGCTGTACCTTTGGCTTCACTCTCACAGCTTTAAGCATCACCCTCTCAGGGGCTTCTGGCACAGACTATGACCCTGTCACACATTTTTGCCTGGCCTCTCAGGCTGCCTTCATGACCCTGCATGCATTTTCATATTCTGCATGGCTAAAATATCAGTGCCATATGAATGACATCAGGATAGACCATCAACTCAAGGAGTAGCCTGAGCAGTGGCTGAATGCTGTTGAGTGTCCCCCAGAAGCTTCAGGTATTTGGAACTGTATATTAGTGGGAGGTAGGGGCTGGCTGGAAAGAGCAAGGTGTTGAAGATTTGACCTGAATAGATTGTCAATTTGTTGAGATTGGGATTGCCTAGAGAAGAGATTTCGGTTGTTACTGACTTGTTGGCCAAAAAGTGAGGGAGGGACACGCACTCTGGTAAGTGTGAAGGGGCACACAACTGGCAGCTTGAAGTAATTAAAGGAAGAAGAAACACTGTTACAGCTTCTTCGTGCAGCCTGCTGCAGAAGCAACCTTCTTCTCCTTTGCTTGGGGTCTGTTTGCAGTGGAGTGAGCAGCTTTCCAGCCTGTCTGTGCCATGAGCCTTCACTCTTGTCAGCTGCCCCATGAGTGGACTGTGTGGGACCTTCTGAAACTGTGAGCTAAATAAATCTTTCCTCCCTTAAATTGTGAATGTCTGGTATTTTGTCACAGCAGCAATAAAGTAACTAAGACACTCTATCAGGGACTGAGTGCCTGGATGGCTGAACTTGGGGAAACCAGGTAGCCCTAAAAGAGGGCTTTCTTGTGACAGCAAAGTCTCCTAAAGGAGTTTACCCTTCTACATTCTTGAGCGTGTGAATGATAGAATTTGGCCAATTCCTGAAATGCCTTTAACCCATCTTGGTTCTGGTACAAGGAACTTGGCTTCTTTTTAGTGCTTTTCATCTCCCCAGTGACATTCTTCTTGGCTTTAACTTTATAGGCTCTTCCTTTTTGGCCAGTTTGCACATTTTTCACATCATTAGGTTCCGGTTTTCCTGAATTATACTGTAAATCTTGTGAAAAGCACGCCAACAGTGCTCATGCTGCAGCCTGAGCATTGGGCTGCTTTGAAAATTTCCCCACCAAATAAGTTTGGTCTACCACCTTTAAATTCAGCCTCACACAAAGCCTTAAGACATAGCAAAATACAGACAATATCTTTGTAGAATAAGCACGCATACTTCAGTTACCAGTACAGCTCTTGCTGCTAACCAAGGCCTCCTGAATCTGTCTATTACCGTTTATATTCCTAAAAACATTTTGAAGGTCTTAGGACCTTCAATGGGCCACAGTCAGTATGGCCCATTAAGCACTGCTTACAGCATTCAAAGACTTCTCTTGCTTGACTCTCTCAACCTTTCCAGACTTCTGCAAACTTACCTCAGAGGCTTCTGAACCACATGGTCAGGTACAGTGACATCAGTGGCCCCATTTCTGCTACTAGTTTTCTCTCTTAGCCATGTTCCTGTCCTTGGGACAAAATACGTGACACCTGCAGCAAAAGGAACAGAAGCTTTCTTTGGCTCACAGTTTCAGTGGATTCCTTCTGCGGCTGGTTGGCTCCCAGGCAGAAACAGCACAGCAGAGGAAAGCTGCTTACTGTGTGCGTGGTGGCCAGGAAGCAGAGGTAGAGGAACAGCCTCGGGGAAGAGCAGAGCTCTCCAAGTGTGACCCCAGTGAGTTTTCTTTTCCAACCAGCCCCCATCTCCGCACTTGAAACTTTTGGGGGATATTTTAGATCTAAACCACAACACTCCATTTGAACGTATTAGTTCTGAGATGCTTTTTAGATGTTCTGGTGTAGATATTGAAGAGGTAGTTTAATATATACATATATCTGAGGTCCAAGGGAGAAGTCGGAGCTGGATACATAAGTTTAGTATTCTCAACATAAGATGCTTCTTACAGCTGCAAGACCAGATGAGATCATCAGTGTTAAGAGGTAGAGAACAAGAGGAGAATCCAGCATGCAGACTGAGAAGGAGCTGCTGGGTGAGGCAGAGGCAAGGTGATGTCTTGGTGAGGGTAGAAGTATCTTGGAAGCCAAAGAAGAAAGTGTTTGCACTGGCTGGGCTTCCAAGAGGTCATGTTAGATGAGGCCTGACAACTGGCAGCTGGTTTTCACAACAGATCTTAAATGCCTTCAAGAAGCAATTGTCAAGGAGAGGTGGGAGAAGAGCCTTTTCAGTGAAGATTCAAAGGAAGAGAGGAATTGGGAATGACGTGTAAACAACCGTGTGGAGAAGCAGACCTTGGAAAGACTAGAAGGAAGCAAGACACTGGTTTCCACTTCTGGAAGCTTCACTACATAGTCACTTCTGGTGTCAGCTGCTTGGGAGAAGCTAATTTTGCAGAATCGTCATTATCATTAGCATTTTTTTCCTCTCTCCTGACTGCTGTCATCTTGGGTGCTTTCCTGTCTTACTCTGACAGTAGCTAAGTCAGGACCTGCTGAAATCATGCTTTCTTTCTGACTGAAATAGGATGTAAAAATACTGAGCCAGTCTATTTGGGGACAGAGATACTACCCTCAAAAGTAGGTGACTAGGACTGTCAGTTTGGAGATAAGATATTCCTTAACACTTGGGATAAGCCATCTGAACACAGAGGAAAGCTTGTGTTTACTGAGCGCGCTTCTGTGCTAGCAGTGTTGGATGTCTCAGCTTCGTTATCCACTTCATCATGATAGTAGAGCCACTTGGGGTGATAGAGCTTCTTAAAGAGAATATTGCAGGTAGATACCTGGAATTTGTGACAACTCTCTTAGAAATCCTGTTTGATCTCACCAGCTTTGATAGCTCATTGAAACACCCAGGGATATTTTATGACTGACTTTGAAGCATTAGGCACATTTATAGAACTGGGAATTAAAAGGAGTCACATTGTAGGTTACTTCTTAAAAATATTATGACCTTCTGGTTAAGAAGATAGCCTTTATTAAACAGGCTAGATTTTGGGGAAAACACCCTCATCCAACGAAAAGCCTCCCAGCTATCTTAAATCCTTAGAATTTACAGGTCCCTTTTATCATGGGTTCTGTTGTCCCTTTCTGCCGTTACTGACTTTTCCTGTGCCTTTTCTGTAATAGCTGCCTACCTGTACCCACTTCCTTATGGATTTATTTCTCATCTTTTTTGCTGTGCTTTCTTTAGAGGAGCACTATGTCAAACTTTTATTTCTTCCATCAAGTTACAACAAGTTAAAGTTAGATTGTGTTCCTGGCCTAAACATGTTAACAGTGACCCTTAACAGTGTTTGAATTATAGTTGGGTTTTCAGGTAATCACCTTACTCCAGTGTTTTGTTTTTTTTAAATCTGTGGACCTCACTTCTTTGCTTTTTTACATATCTCTAGGGAGAAATGAATACCTGAATTGGGCAAAAAAGAAATTCTGCTGTGAAACTGTTCTATATTTTTCAAGGTGCCATCTAGGAACATACTGTTGTAAAATTTTGAAATTTGTAGGGACATTTTCATTTTAAAGGAAGAGGAAAAATGTGTTGGCAAAACTTGAAAAGAAATCTCTAAAAAAAGGACTGTAGCCTGACAAGAGAATAGGAAGAAATGGTTACTGATGATTTCAATTTCCAGTAAATTATAAAGCACACATAATAGGCTTGGGAGAGAGGTGGTTCCTGTGCATACTTCATGCTGCTCTCACAGGAAAGTGTATAAGGGAAAGAGATGAATTGTTTCAGGGTGGCAAGTGTATACCATTATGGTGGCGTGAAATGAGTGAAATTGAAATAATTCTCTTACTCCTTACTGAAAATAAAACATATTAGTGTACTTACGGTTTTTCTGCAAACAATTTTGAGTCAGAGGTAACTAAATGAGTACCAAAAAAGGGTATAATAGTGTTTATATGATTTACTCTGCAGAATTTGAAATTTTGAAATATTATTTGTGGCTAGATTTTTTGTTTGTTTTTGCATTTGGTACTGCAGTTTGAACGCAGTGCTTTCATATTCGGCTACTTTCCCCTGCTCTTTTTAAATTTGAGACAAGGTTCTGCTAAGTTGCACATGATGTGTTTGAATTTGGGATCCCCCTGCCTCAGACTTCTGGAATGCAGGAGTTTCAGATTTGTGCTGCCATGCCCAGTGGGAATTTAAAAAAAAAAAAAAAAAAACCCTTTAAAACTAAGCAATTTTTCACAATGGGAAAAACTTCATTCATGAAGTCATTAAACACATTTATTGAAAGCCAGCAGTGTTCCAGGTAGTATAAGACAGAAAAATTCTTTGCCATTAAGAAGCTGTATTAGTTTGGGCTCTTTCAAAAGACAGAATTTACAGATTTTATCACAAGAAGGTCTATTGGGAAGGCTTACAAATCCAACAATAGAGTTGGTCCAAGATGCTGCTCAGCTGTGAAGTAGATCTCCCATCCAGGACTGCAGAACAGCCGGCGAGGTGAGAATCTGCTGTAGCTCTCAGGTGAATACCAAAGCCTGATGATCGGCAACTGAAGAGCAGCAACAGGCAGACAGGCACAAGTTGAGACTGGAGCGAATCTGTGCTGACGATCTGCGATGAGTAGCAAGTCGTAGTCCATAGACAACTGCGAAGGCGAGAGCTTTCCCAAAGAAGGAAGCTTTTACAAGTGTCCTTCTTCCTTCCTTTTATACTGTTGGAGTTCCAGTTGCCCCTCCCACATCTGGGTGGGTGCTCTTAATCCGACCAGTTCTTGATCCCGAATCTAGGGTGGTTGACAAATCCTAATCTTAATGGAGGTGTGGTTCCTAATTCAATCAAGTTGACATAATCCTGTCTACGGACACAGAAGCTTATGTTCTAGAAGAGGATAAAGATAATCAGCAGTCAGACAGAGAATTCTGTCATTTCACTTAGCATGGGATAAATGTGGGCAGGAGAAATTTGGGATTATTTTATTTCATTTTTGTGGGACGAGGGGTGAACCGAGGGCCTTTGTGTTGAGCGTTATATCCTTAGCCGTTCTTATCTTTTATTTTGAGACAGGGTCTCACTAAGTCACCGAGTTGCCCGGGCTTGAATTTACCACTTTTTTGCCTTAGGCTTCCAGAATGTGGGATTATAGGCACATACCACTGTGTCCAGCCAAATCTGGGATTCTTTGGGCGGTTCTCCCTGAGGAAATGATGACTTAAGCAGAGATCTGAGGTAGAAAAAACATACTCAGGTGAAGAGAAGAGGAAGTAGGTTCAGGAAGAGGGGAAAGTATATGCAGAGATGAACAAGAGTTTGACATGTTCCAGAAACTGGTCATTGTAGACCTGAACCACCACAGAGATGTGCAAATTGAGGCATTAGTAGTGAAGTAGGCACTGATCTCTGTCGGGCCTGATAAGTCATGGTGGGGATGCTAAACTTAATCTGGTACCAAACAGAAGCTACTATAGAATTATTAGCAGGTTGGCCTTATTGAAAGTTAGTAGGCGAAGATGTTGCGAATAGTCATCTCCTCAGAGGAGGGTTATAAATGACTAGTAAACACATGACAAGATGTTCGTAATCATTAGTCATTAGAAAATGTAAGTAAAAACCATAATGGGAAACCACCATGTACACATTAGTATGGTTCTTATAACAAATAAAGCAAACAATAGAAAATAGTAAGTGTTGGCAAGGGTGTGGAGAAATTAGAACCCTCCTACATTCCCCGCAGGAGTGTGAAATGCTACAGTCACTGTGAAAAGCAGTTTGACAATTCTCAAAAAGGTAAGTGCAGAGTTGTCATATGATTCAGTCATTTGTTCCCCTAAGTCTCTACCCGAAAAAATTGAAAGGAGGTATTCAAACAGATTTTTAAGTACCAGTGTTTATAGCAGCACCATTCAAAATGGCCAAAAAATGGAAACATCCATCAGTAGGTGGATAAACAAAATGTGGTGTGTAATTCCAATGCAGTACTACTAAGGCTTAAGGAATGGAACTGTGATACGTTCTACAACAAAGGTTAACGTTGAAAATATTTTCCTAAGTGAAATAGCCAGACTGAAAAGACACGTATTTTATGATTTCATTTATATAAGGTGCCTAGGATAGTTAAATTCCTAGAGACTGAAGGAATAGTATAGGCTACCAGAAGCCAAAGGCAGCTTTGACAGTGTTTAATGGTACAGACTTTGTTTTGGATGATGAAAAAGTTCTGGAAATGGATAGTACTAATGGTGAATGTACTTAATACTCTTGAATTATACTCCTAAAATGATTAAAATGGTTAAGGTAAAATGTATCGGAAAAATCACCATGTGTATGAGAAATGTGTTTGAATACAAACTGTAGGAAAATTTGTTTTAAATCATTGGAATGTCTGTCTTTCTTAGATAAGAAATCTGGAGGCTTCTAACCTAGAGCTGATCAGTGCCTTTAAGAGTCAGGGTGTTTTGTCTCTCCTGATAACCTGTAGTGTGTTGGCATTTGTTCTGCTTTTCTCCATAAGACACAAAATGTTTGCTCCACCCCTAACCCTTGGCAATATTCCAGACAGAAGAAAAAGGAGGACTAGCAAGAAGGGATAACATCTGTAGCAGGAAAGTAAAAGCTCAGTGCTTAGAACTCGGTGTCATCCCATGTGCCACGTTGTTGAATCCTGTTGGCCCCTCAGCAGGTCTTATATCCAGAATTGGAGCTACTTTTACCATGCGTAGCCAAGGCTACTTGCCCGGTCCAAGCCACCACCGTTTCTCTCTTGAATTATTGCAGTTTTCTAAAACCTACCATCTGTTTCTATTTGTAGTTTTACATTCTTATAATGTTCTCAGCCCTTAGAATATTTCATGTTTTTTAAAAACTAAGACATAATTCACATACTGTAAAATTCGACTTTTTATAGTGTGCAATTCAGTGCTGTGACTATATTGAGAAGGTTGAGATCACCACTCTGAGACTAGAGAGTGTTACTTTTTAAGCTTTTTGAAGTTGTCCAGTCATCCTCATCTAACTCAAGGTACGAATCAAATGTCTTGAATGGTCTGCAAGGCCCTGCATGATCTGACCCTTCCCTTCCTTTCCTCTCAGTCTTCACCTCATTCACCTTTTCCCATCACCCTTTCTTGGCCTGTAGGCCCTCGTTCCAGATGAGCCACTGGTTCAGGAGCTGCACATTTGCTGTTTCTGCTCCGTAGGATGCTTCTTTCCTCACTCTGCAGTTTTCTGGTTAGCCTTACACTGGACTTCTCCCTAACCACTCTGTTTAAAATTGTAGGCTTCCCCACACATTTACTGGCAGGCTGACATTTACAACATTCCTTTTTTTTTTCTTTAGTCTGTGCCACCATTGTCAGTATTATAGAACTTATTAGCTTATCTGTGCCTCTCTATTAGATTCTAAGCTCCTTCTGGGAAAGGCTTTTGGCTGCTTCAAGTCAGTGCCCTAAACAGTATAGTAAGTATTTGTTGACTGAAGAAATGATATAGCACCCCATGCAAAAGAGGCTAGTCTCTAGGTTATAAGAAATGAGGGATGAGCTGAGATTTGGTGTTTCATGGAAAGTTACCAGAGTGCCCCCCGAAACCTCATGTATGTGGAAAGTGATTGGATCATGGAGATTTAGTCTGTCACTGAATGAGTGAATTGATTTCCTGTGCTCAAAGGAAGTGGGGCCTGTGGAAAGTGTGGATCCCTGGGGCATGGCTGGAAGGCTGTACCTCCCTCACTAGCTCTGCCAGTTCTCACTCTTCTTCCTGCTGTCCACGGTGCGATGTGCTGCTTTTCTCAGCTAAGCGTTCTGCCTAGTCCTCCACCATTTCCACCTGCTGGCGAATGGACTAGAATTTTAAGACTGTGAGACCTTCCAGAATGTTTCTTCCCTTAAATTAGAGGTGTCAGGCATTATGTCTCAGCAGTGAGGAAGTGATTAAGACATAGTGGCAGTTCACGTCTACAAAGGCAGATGGTCCTTGTCCCTGCTGTCATGGAATTTGTATTCCAGAAGACTAATGTATAGAATAGGTAGATAAATGATTAACCATGATAATGTTAAAGAGCAATGATTGTTATGAAGAAGGCAAGCTGGGTATGGTAGTGCACACCCAGTTATGTCTCTAATCCTAACACTCTGGTAAACTGAAGCAGGAGGATCACAAGTTTGAGTCCTTCTACGGCAACTTAGTAAGACCCTGTCTCAAAATAAAAAAAGGGCCGGAAATGGAGTTTTGTATGAAGATCCTGTATTCATTCCCCAGTACTGTAAGGAAAAAAAAAAGATAAGGTAATAGAAAATGAGGGCTACTTATAGGCAAGAGAGCTGCTTTATATTCTTTGTCCTCAGACCTTCTAAGGTGACATTTGGGCTGAGACCTGGGTGGCAGAGAGGATCTATAAACAGAGACTTCTAACCTTGGAGACAAGGATGAGAAAACTGTCAAGAGGACAGAGGGGGTGTGATGAATCAGGGGAGTGGCAGACCAGACGGGGGAGATGGGTTCTGCAGATCCTTTCAGGCAAGAAGTTTTTATTTTAAGCCAGAAGGTGGTCACTTCCCCAGGGTTTGGCTAGAGAGGTGGTGAGATCTGACTCACATTTTAAGTGGGAACTTGATGTAGAAGGTGGCTCACAAATAGATAGACTTCAAGGGCCAGACAACATGTAAGTGTGAATCAGACTCACATAAATAAATTGAAACTGCACTGATAAATGGCAACTTTTCTTTGGCCTAAGTTTTAGAATACAATAGAATGGTGGTAACAAATCAGAGAATACAGTTGGACCTTGTGGCACAGACTGTAATCCCAGTACTGAGGAAGGTTGAGGCAGGATTGTAAGTTCAAACCCAACCTAGACTACTTGTCTCAATATGAAAGCCTTGGGCTTGATCCCCAGTACCACAAAAGAAGGAAAAAACCCTCCACAAATGAATAAACAACAACAACAAAATAAATAAATCAGAGCATTAACCCCTGCGATAAGAAGTTAGCTTTTCCTGAGTTTTGCCCAGGTTAGGCCAAGTAGAATTATATGTCCATTGTCAGCCCTTTTGATTTTGTAAGAGAATAAAAATGTTGTTAAGGTCTTTAGCATTAGTAACCAGAGCAGATAGGTTATGAAAATACATGGTTAACAGAACAGCCTATTATTGATGATCAGGTCTTCTAAATGACACCTTCTTGTCTCTGGAGTTTGGTGATGGTAGTGGCAATGTAGAAAAGCAGATGGAATTGAGTCGCATTTTGAAGGTGGTAACAATGAATTTGATAATCTGGATGTGTATGGTGTGAGAGAGAGAAAGGGGACAGAGCCCAGTATGGAGGGATACTGGGTTTCTGGTGTGAACAACTAAATCAATATTAGGAGTGTTTGTAGAGATAGAGAAGTTTGAAACAAAGGCATATTGTGGATATGGGAAGTTCACACATTTAGTATTGGGATATAACCTTTCCCAAAGTGTTTTGAGTTTGAGATGTATGTGTCTCATCCAGATGGAAGTTTCTAGAGATACTTGAATGCATAGGTTCTGGAGATACAAATTAGCACGTAGTTTGGTGGGGGTAGATGAGATCAGCTGTCAAGACAGTAGAGAAGGTCATGTGTGCAGCCTTAAGAGTCATAACTGTCTTTGGATAGCCACCTGTGCTCTCTCCTAATTACTTTATAGAGAAACTTAAGGGTTAAATACGTAGTGAAGACCACTCCCACTCCTGGTAAGATGGCTAGTTTTATTGTATTAAACTTGATGGAAAACAAAGAAAGCAGGGCTTTCATTTAATTCTTAGTAGAGATTCTGAGATGGTCAATTCAAGCATTGAAAGTTTTATATTGGCTTCTATCTCCGTGCTCCCATTGTGAAATTCCCTCCTGCTTGTATCCTTCCTGTCTGTATTTCTCTCCTCTTCTCTGCTTTTCTCAAATATTGGAGCACTGACCATGTGCAGGGCTTTCTGTAAGCATTGATAATGCGGTAGTCAAAGCAAAGTCTGTAGCTTATTTAGCAATCTCATTTTGGAGTATTTTATTATTTTGACACAGATTTAAAAAAAACTTTTTATATGAGAGAATAAAAAGCCTAAAATAAAAATTAAAATAAATACAAATAATATATATTTCATTTTAAAAGTCTCTTGTTTGAGAATACTAAAAGAAGTCATTAAGTTTCTATTCACTATTTCACTTTCATCCAGCATGATAACGGCTATTGTGTTTCTTTGACTTGCTATCTGGAGCCTGTGAATGTATGTGAAAGGGAAGGAGCCTGCTCAGTACAGGCCACAAGCAGGTGAAGCCATGTGTACAGCACAGCCTCTTTAGTATATAGCATCTTAAAACACAGTGTGAGGCCCATCACAGCTCTGCTCTGCTTTGGAGTTAAATTCAGAATAGTGATTTCAGTTATTCTTTACATTGTATAAACCTTTAGTTGTTAGCGCTTGCTCCCAGGGAGGCGTGCTGGCACTCTCCTGCTAGTTGGCTCCAGTCTGTGGTGTCCATAGGTAGCAGTGTTTCCTTGAGGTAAAATTTTTACTGTATAAGTCTTTATAAAGTTGGCCCTTTGGGTTGACCTTCAGGTATAAGACATACTGTTTCTGTTTAGTGCTTTAAAAAGAACAAAAAGTAAATCTGAATAGAGCCAGGCTTTTCTTTTTGTTAGAATTTTTGTCTGCTTTTATACCACATAAGTGCCCAGAGGCATCTTAAAATGGACATGATTTTATAAATCTTAAATAAGAATAAATGCTTTATAGGTTTGGGGTTTGCAAGCGCGTGATATGCTGCAGGTCAGTGGATCTGTTGTAACACAATGAAGTCTTTTATAACATAGGCCTATGTATCAAAAATATGGTCCATGGATTACTAGCCTAATCTGTAGAATGGGCCCTGTTGTGGAGCTTTTGTATTAGTTTGTTATACCTCCAGCATTTGCATTATTATTTAGCACTCATTACCTAACTACCTTTTCCTTGCAGACTTAAAATCAAAAGCCAAATAGTTACTTAATACTCTGACAAGGCAGTGGGGCAAAAGAAGAAAAGCCATGGACCTTTTTGGTGCCTGTGCTCCAAGTGCATATTTAACTCCTAAGCAATTTCAGTCCTGTTTCCAAATCTAGAGTGCATATAAAAAAAGATCATAATTTACCTGGCCTGTTAATTATAGGTATTAGTGAAGACCCTTAACTTCTGAGAGAAAAACGCTAATTAAATCAATGTCCTTATGCCCTTCACCTTGTGAGAAATCTTTAGATTAGTAGTCAATCCAACCATGTCAGGGTTTCTAGATATGTGGATTTCCCTTAGCTTGTGTACTCTAAAAGAGCGCAAGTTTTCTTCAGTTACGTATTGATGAATCTGTTTCCTAAAGCAGACTTACGTTGTTAAATATCTTAGTTTTAATTTCTGTTGTCAAATCTCATTTATTTCTGACAATTGGCTTATATTCCACATTATTTGTTGTAGAGTGTTTAATCCCTAAAGGCCATTGGCTCAACTCCCACCTTGGTTCCATCATTTAGCTTCTGTCTAGGGGTTGCAAGTCATTTTTAAAATATTATCCTGAAAAAAATCTCTTTAAAATATTAATAGGCACTTCAAAGTCAATCAGAAATTATTTGTGTGTTGTTTTTGATTATTTGCTTTGGTTAACATGAATGATCATAAATTGGTGGTGGCATGATATGGTTCTTGAACAGAGCACCATGGACATCTGGTTAAAAACACTCCCATCACTGGTCATCTGTCCCAAGGAATTCAGACTCTGGACTCAGACTCAGATTTTTTACTTCACCCATCTTGGAAACTAGTGCCAACCCTAAGTTCAGTAGAGAAGAAATTGTACTAAAATGAGGCTGATGTTGGTACTAGTAGGTTGAACTAAGATATAAACATTAACTGATAATAAATAAGTTGTTGCCATTAGTTAAATGTGATTCAAGTGATTAAAAAATAGGTTAAAAAAAAGTCTATAGACTTAGTAACTTTTGACTAGTCAACTGATCTAACTAATTTGGGTATACACATCACTCCGTTTTGAGTATAAGCTAATTGACAGAATGTTATGAAGATAGTACCTGTCACTCATAGAATGTACCTGGATTTAGAGTTAAAATGACAATGAATACTTCGCTCATTTCTCCCGCTCTACTCACTCCCATTTGCCTCTTATTGTCAGTGTTGGCAGAGCATGTTTTCCTAGAAACTTCTTGATTTCCCCAAAGTAATTTGCAGTGTTGTCCCTTGGGTAAATACTATAGACTCAAACATTACTTTTTTTTAATATTAAGAGACTAATGAATCCCTAGGCGTGAAATGTGAAGGAAAGGATTCATACTGTACTGAGGGAATGTTTTTCTGCCTAATTAGTACCTCAGTACTATAAATTTGCAAGGAGTATTTGTGGAATTTTTGTTTGTTTGTTTGTTTGTTTTTGAGACAGGAACTCACTCTCGAGTCCAGGTGGTTCTGAACTTATTATATAGCCCAGGCTGGCTTGAACTCAGAGCAATCCTCTTGCCTCAGCCTCCCAAGTGCTGTGATTATAGGTACGTACTAGCATACCCAGCTGGTGTGTGTTTCTGGGGGATCTAACGTGGGCCTTGTGCTTCCCAGGCAAGAGCCCTAATCACCGAGCTATGTCTCTAGCCTATTTAAGGATTATTTAAGTAAAAATTTCACTTATTTTTTTAATTTTTGCTTTGCTGGGGATGAAACCCAGGGCCTTTCTCTTACACAACGTAGATTTTAATGTGTGGTTCTAATGTTTAAGTTTACCAGTATATTAGAAAGGTATAGACTGAGCTATTGTGTCTAAGAAACTTAACTACTTTCCTAGAACTAGTAATTTTTCCTCTTAACAGCTCAGGGTTGATAGACAGGCTTTCCTTCTGGTCCTCATGGGACTCTGGTGGGCAACATGACTCAGCCACCCTTCACCTCTTGCTGATTTGGTTACTCTGGTGGGCTCCAGGACAGTAGAGGACAGTGCTCCATGTGTTAAGACCGAGGCTTGGACGTTTTAGGTATCATTACTACGTACATTCTGTCAATGAGAACTTATCTACTGGCCGCACCTACTGGCAAGGGAAGCCAGGAAATACAGTCTTGTTTGGTATCCATGTACCAACTCAAATTAGCTGTAGAAGAGAGGAGAGAAAGTTTATAGGTTTGCTATTCTATTGTACATCCAGTGTTTAATTTAATGTCATGTTGTTGTATTTGAGAGCCAAAGTGAAGTACTTGTCTTCCCAGCCTCACCTCTCAAGTCAGAGAGGTATTCTTGCTCTTGTGTTAAAATGGAATAACTCAATGTATTAGATTCTGGAAAATCAGCCGAAATTGATAAAATTATTCCATGCCCTGCAGGAGTCTTTGGTAATCTGTGTGTATTTATGTAACCATAAAAATACATCAATCAGAAGGCCTGCTGGCCAATTTTGTGGAGGATAATGAAAGGAAATTAATTGAGATAAACTCTGGCATGGCTCATGCCTAAGCGCTTCATAGGGGAGCTCTTGATTCCATTATTAGTAGTGATGTCACTGTCGTCTGAAGCCTTTGTTTCTTCGGACCGTCTAGCTCTCCTTCCAGAATCCTCACCAGGCACCCTCTTGATGCTTGCATGGCTCTCTCGGTACACAAATGGACTGATCATGTGATCTGTAAATATTCTGATTTCTGGGAGAGTTATTTCTCATGATAAAAAATAAGTGGGGGGGAACCATAGTGATGTAGTCTCTCCTTTCTTAGGAAGTTAGTTTCAGATTGCGATTTTGACTTCTACTGAAGTGGTTTAACTAATATTGGATAGAATCTATTCCTTATGCTAGCATACTTTCACCCCTGTGACAAAAGATTGTTATAAATTAATCATTCTGTTGCCGCTGTTAGTCTTGAATAACTTTTACTAACAGCGCATCATCTCTGAGGACTTGGTTACCTGGACATCGACCAGATAGCCAGATTTAGCAGACTTTGCCTTGTTGGACACTGTCACCTGTTCCAGATGAACAGAGAGGGGTCAAGAGGGAGGAAATGGGACAGAAAAGAAAGAAGGGCAGAGGCATGAATTAGTCCATTCCTCTTTGATGCCATCTTGAGTCCTGAAAAATCTAGGAAGCAGAAATCAAAACTCTGTGAGAGCTGGGCATGGTGGCACCCACATGAAATCCTAGCAGTCTGGGAGTCGGAGGCAGGAGGATTGAGAATTCTAGACCAGCCTGAGTAACTGAGGAGCTTAATGAACTGAGGTGTGGCTGAGTGGTGGAGGTAGAGTGTCTGGTCTGTTCTCCTGCACCGCAGAAGCCGAGTGGCAGCGATGGTGACAGCTCTGCATTTATGTCACAGTATTTACTGAATGAGGGTGGCTGAAAGAAGGGACTGAACGTTTCACCCAGTACTTTCAGGGTGAGTATCGGCTATGCTAAAACTCAGACTGTTTCCGAATTGGTAAAACTAATAACCACTTCTTGTCTAGTCAGCGTGTGCATTTTCCAGAAGACTCATAATATTGGACTTACTGGAATGTAGTTCTGCATAAAAATTATGCTTTAGGGGAGACAACTCAGTTAATTTTGTGGTCAAGCTAGCTCATTCAATAATTAAATAAACATTGATTTAATTCTTCTGTGTGCTCAATAATACGAATCCTTCCCCCACCCCCTATTTTTAGGCGGGAATGCTCAGTTTCCCTAGGAATATTTTACTTGCAGAAATCCTAAGCTTAAGGAAATTTTCTTAGGCTTATTTATAATCAGTAAAAAGTTTCTTTTTTGTTTGTTTTTGTTTTTGTTTTTTAGGATTGCTATGTCATCTGGAAAGGGAAACTTATCCAGCAACCAGTTTTCTTTTATGAGCTCTCTCTCCCTAAAGATGGCTGGCAGTTGCCTCCCAGCTCTAACGTCTGCTCTTTACTCATATTTATGTCTCTGTTGTGGCTTTTACTTAATAAACCTACAGGGTGATATTGTTGACCACAGTAAGTGAAGCAGTCAAACTATTTTGAAGGTCTAGCATCTGCTTTCTAAGAAATTAATCTAGTTTGGGAGTAAGACCTAACCTCCTAATAATCGCAGCGATTTCTCAAAGTGTCTTACTAACAAAAGACCAGTACATCCAGAAAGGCCCAAAGATAGCCAGGAAGGCCACAGAGGCCAGGATTCAGGCTTACTGCCTGGGCTCTGCCTTTCACTGGCTGAGTGTCTAAGGAGTTGCCTAGCTTTTCTGTGCCTCACTTTTCCCATCTGTTTATTATACACAATAGAACTTACCTTGTAATATTATTGTGCTATATGAACTTAGTGTATATCAATTATATGTACTAAATTGTGATTGGTACTTAATAAATATGATGTACAAATAATAGCGTTTAACAAAAACACCGTGAACAACGGCTTTTAAGTTCATACTGTATTTGGATAATCTTAGAGAAGAGGAGAAACCTGTCTAGGTAAGGTGAGAGGCCACAGATTAGTCAAGGGCACTCAGGATCAGAATTGTCTAAACAGAATTGAAGAGCAGCAGAAAAATGACTTTGGCCCTAACTCTCAGAGCCTTTTGATGTCCCAGAGCATGGGAAATTTGAATTTGATCTTTGTTTGGTAGAGATGGGTAGTGACAGTGATGGTAGTGACCAGCTGGCTGTTACAGATGGACTGGGCCATGGGATGGGATAATAAAAATGAAGACATTTGTAAGAGATGTCATCACAGAAAATCTAAAGAATTTGCCTGCCTCTCTCTCTCTCTCTCTCTCTCTCTCTCTCTCTCTCTCTCTCTCTCTCTCTCTCTCTCTGTCTCTGTCTCTCTCTTTCATTTTGTTGGGTATAGTTTTCTTCTGCCTGGCATATGTCCTGTTTGCATTTGGTAAAATAAGAATAGGGAGCCGTCTGTGGATGAAGTAGCAGAGGAGGAAGGCAGTGGAGCATTTTTAGACAAAAAGCCTGTGAAGGGCTGAATCTCGAGGAGGAGTGAAGCAGAGGTCTGGGTGGAGTTAGAAACTTGGCAGTGACCTCCTCAGAGCTGACATTTGAAGCCATGGCCCAAATAGGAAAACCTGGAGCTGTTTCTTGAGGGGCATTTTGTTAAGAGAATGTTGCAAACCAGAAAAATTGGAAAAAGATCAAGATGGCATTAACAACTCAGAGTAAAGAAGCATTTGCAAATAGAATGCGCAGTCAGCAGGATCCAAGACTGCCAGGCACGGAGAAGGGCCCTGAAGTAGTTTTTGGATTTGGCAATATGGTGACTATTTGTAATTTAGATAGGTAGATTTTCAGTAGAAGATGAGAAACCAGATTGTGGGACTTTGATTTGAGAGGTTTGGATGCTAATGGGAGAAGAAATGGAGGATGAGTCTAGTTCATTCCAATTAAGATTTTTCCCATTCTGTTGGTTTTCTGTTCACTCTGTTAATAGTTTCCTTTGCTGTGCAGAAAATTTGATATATTCATATTTGTTGATTCTGGGGACTATTTCTTTTGCATCAGGGGTCCTTTGCCCATACCTGCATCTTCTAAAGTTGCCCACGCTGAGTGTGAGCATGTGATCCTTCTGCCTCAGCCTCCCAGAGTACTAAGAGTACTAGTCTGCTCCACCATGTCCAGCATCATGATATTTTTCTGAGCCTGCTTGTTTGTTGAATGATGTTTGGCAACAACATTTGATCAACCTTTTGCATCTTAGCAATGTGTATTTTAGTGATTTCTTCTAAATGTTATGAGCAGTTAATTCCTATACCTAATGTCTAAGCCTGGGTTCTCTGAAAAACAACCTAAGACAAAACTTGAGGAATTGTGCTTTCTTTGCAAGGTGGAGAGGCAAATCTGGAAGAGTCAGGGCAGAAGCAAACAAAATAACAGGGTTGGCATGTCATGGATCTAGCCTTTGCGTCACGACCAGGGGTGAAGAAGCGTGCCAGGTCTCTGCCATATGGGTGCCATCGTTGCCAACAAGTTTTCTCTGAAAGGACTGTGAGAAGAAACAACATTCAGAGAAGTCTTTGGAAAAGGAGCAGAAATGAGGAATTTCTCTGCCTGGTTTCTTTCTATCTCTTGTTCCTAGTTGATGGAGGTCTACTCCACAGAAAGTTTAATTTCTTTGTATTCCCAAGCTGCATCATTTGGGCTCTCTGTGACAGCTCAGGATGCTAAATCTCATTCACCATTGTGTAGTGTATAAGATCCAAAGTAACTTGGACGAGGTATCAGCTAAGGAGGAGCTCAAGGGAGAAAACAGCAAGAGGGGGCGAGTAAAGGAGTTGGCTCTGGTATAGGAGAAGATGCATAAGGTTTTTGTTCTAATATACCCGAAAAAGGTTAAAAGTCAAACTATTTTGTTTTTTGCTATAAGGCTTTAAAGTTTAAAATAATCACTTTACAAACTGGTTTACTTTCTGTGGTCTGGGAATGTCTTATGAGAAGTGTTGGCAGAATTTCAAAGCTCACACATTATTTTGGTTGTGGATTTAGGTCAGCAGTGACTGCTTTTAGTCATTCTGAAATATGACTGGGGCAGAGTAGAGTGGCTCTGGGCATCCTCCGATTGTCTGGGCTCTCCAGGTTTATCAGGATTGATGGGCTCTTTGGTGCTCTGGACACTTGGAAATCCTTTGAGTATTGGCTTTGAATTCTGAAAGTTCTTTCAAGGCCAACTTCTTTTCAAAGAGCAATTTTCGCTTTGTATTCTGAACGCAATGAGAAAATTGCGTTGAATTGGTGGCAGAAGAGGTACGATCTGCTGGGATAAAGGGAGGAATGTTTCTCATGTGTTGGTTTGGTCTTTATATTCCTCATATGTCTTCCATTTTCTTTGGTTAAATATCTCCTTGTTTTTTTCCATTAATGTAGTTTACTGAACTCATTGTAACTGCTTAATAGATATTACAGAGCAGTGGTAGCTGTTTTTGTGTGGGAGATTAAAGGATGAGCTTGTCAGAGATGAATGTTAATTGGATGCATCTAACAAGCCTGAGGAACCTTCCTGCTCTTTGCCAGGATTGGAGCTGAGGCATAGCATTTGGACATTCCTGGCACTTCCCCAGTAGAGTGCTTTGGCTTGTTCCGAATTGCCTACACTGAGTAGCACTGCCAGGGCAGAGCTTGGGCTTGGGAGCCCTTTGAAGTGCAGTGGTGCTAACCCCTGGTTTGTGTTGTGGAGAATTCTGGATATGTTCAAAAAAGATCTCTGTTCTGTCAACTGACTTTAGTGGTTGTACTTAACCTGGAAACATAAAGTCGGTTAGTGCTTAAACATATACCTTACACATGTTATCTGGGTCACTGAACTCTTCTTTTTTTACATTTGTGGAGTGGCTACTGAATATTATTTAAAAAATAAAAGCTCCAGTTCCTCCTCTATCTTCTTGTTCCCAAAGATGATCACCTTTTTCTTCTGTTTATACTGGGTGCTTGTTCCTTTTTCTGAGATAGGAGGCTTCTTGTAGGGCTGATTTAAGGTGAAATTTTTCCCCCCTTTGAGGCTCTATTTATGAGCTAGAATCATAAAAATTCAAGAATTGTGCCAAATTTTCTTTTGTTGATAACTGTGATTTAGTCTGTTACGTAACTGTAATGTATAATTTACACATCCTGAAGATCATCTGTCTCTGTGCAGAGTAACTATATTTAACCCTCACTTCTTTGGGAAAAGAGAACATTACCAATTATCTTTGAAGTTATATTTGTGAGAGAATGCGCATTGATCCACCCTCTGTCTTCATTTAAAAATTTTGGTACATCAAGTAGTACTTATTCTCTGCCTTCCATGTACAAAGGCTCAGAGGAGAGAGAGCTTACCAGCTGATGACTATGTCTTGAGATTTCCCATTGCTTATATTGGTCTAAATCAAGACCCGACACAATGTCTTTGTCATCTGTATTAATATGTACATCCAAAGCAATCAAAAGGCGAAATCTCTTTCCATCATTGTCTTTTAATTGCACAAGGTATGAATGTGGAGAAAGGGTTTTGAAGTAATTTTTGACTCCATGCTCAGTAGTGAGAAAATAATACTGTTCTTTTCTAAACTCTACCACCAGTTTTTTTGTGAGTTGGAGAGGATTTTTTTAAAAAAAGAAAATGATTAATATTAGTTTCCTCATTTTCTAGACTTTTTAAGTCAAGTCCAATTTTCAGCTCAAATTCTATAATAGGGTCTTTTAAACAATTTGACTTATTTTCCACCTAGTTTTTTTGCTTCACCACCTTGCTACAGGCTCCGTTTGTATGAAATTGTCATAATGTTGGAGGAAATGTTGACTGTTTTCATACAGTACCATGTTCCCTTAAAAAAGAAAGCCTCAATGAAGAAAATGATGTTCTCATTAAATCAGCTCTGTAAGAGGAGGTGGGAGGAATTGCTATCGATCTAATGGACTTAATAGTTCATATACAAAGTCTGCGGAATAGGAGTGATATTCTGCAGCTGAGTAACTGTGGATTAATCCATCTTCAGGCAGAATTCTGGAAGCATCTGTAAAACCAGAAAATTACTTTTTCTTTCCCTTTTCTCAGGCACAACTGGATTAAATGTATTTCCCAAATACTTTAAAATTAAATTATATCCATCTAAATAGGTCTTCTGAAATTATATAAAAAATTGAAATAAAATCATAAAATAAAAAAGTTAGGCTCTTCTTGGCTGTATTTATGCTGCTGTCACTCTGTTAGGGAAGGCTGCCGTGTTGAAGGATACCCAGAGGTCACTTCCAGAAAGTCTTCATTTGTTAGGTGGCCCTCTCACACCTGTGCTGGTCAGGGATAAAGTAACCCTTTTAAGGTGAGTGGTGCTGTCAGGCATTTAAGCTTCACTTCAGGTTCTCACTTTGACCTGTTTAAAGCTTTTTTTCTTTTTATTCCACCCACTGAAAGCGCATCACCAAGTCCTTGGCCTTTGTCAGGAAAGGCCAGCCCTTCCCTTTCCCCTTCCTGCCCTAACCTTTAATGACTGCTTGGTTTTGCAAAGATAGGGGGCCTCCCAGGACATGTGAGTTTTAGTAGGTTTGAGTGATGGTTCTGCAGACACATTTGTAAGACAAGAAAGGGAATGGGCTTTGTCCATGTTTCCGTCTCATTTATGTTACGTCTTCCATTTTGTAAAACGTGTAACTTGGGCAGCAGATATTGTTTGAAGGGTGTATAAAGTAAAATACTAACAATTACAGTTCTGCTTTGGAAGTAAAAAGATGCAGAAGAAATTGAGACTTTTTAAAGCATACAATTAAAAGAGGAAAAGGCACGTAGTAGGAATAACTGCTTCTTAGAGCATTGATGTTTGCATACACTTCATCTGACTTTAATGTGGCCTCCTCTGATAGCAAGACGGAGATTGGTCAGGCTTCCGTGTCTTCTCTAGCCTGGAGACCTCTGTATCTACATCTTCACAGCAGTTTTCGTTGGCATTCTTGTTGCACTGTGGTTGAATAGACTAGAAGTCTGCTGTTGGTGGTGCTGTTCTTCCTGTTTAATCTTTTCCCTCCTCTGCTTCTCTCATCACTGTCACTTTCCAGTTTAAAATGAGATCCTATGTAGCAGTCTTTGTTTGCTTTTGTTCTGCACTTGCTTTTGCCTTCTGTCAAGCCAGAGCCTCGTTGCCTTCTACTGAGCGAGACAGCTGGGACATGTTAGTAAGACTGCAAAAATAAGAATACCAATCGAGTGAAGGCTGCAGACAGGCTTCCCACTCCACCCACAGAAAGCTACCACCACCTGAAAGCTTCTGGTCAGTGGTATCGGTACTTTGTCTACCCCACCCAGCATGAGAGTTTTGCAGTTAGTGTTAGCATAACTATAAGTAGATGTGTGTATTTTTCATATTGATCTTTTTCTTGAGAAGGGAGTCACTCCTTGGATTCATTGTTATGTGCAATGTTCCTAATCAGATTTTAATATTAGCCCGAGGAACATTTCTTCTATTCATTTGTACTGGAATTGTTGAAAGCATCATGGAACTTTTTATAGCAAGCTGGAATTCTCCTTGAAATGTGCTTTTATTAAATAAAACTCATAAGAACATTCTATAACCCAAGTAAGCCTCAGGGTTCTGAACTGGGCTGTAAGAGATCCCACAGGCAAGCCCTGGGGTAGGAATAGGATACTAGGAACTTCTTGAGCTTATACGCCCAAGTGTAGGGTTCATTATAGTCAAGAACCGCTGTGCTCATTAATGTAACTTTTTGACCGAGTTCTTTTTATATCTGTTAATCTTGGGATTTCTAGACTAAACAGATAGTAATACCTTACTTGGACATCACCTGCATTAGAATGTTAAACTTTAGCATTAGGCTACATGAAAATACTTTGATTACAACCATGAAAGTCTATCAATATAGTAAGAACATATTAAGAATGGTTTATACTAATATGGATTCATTTTGAACTCTGCTCATTCAGAGTCCACTGCTCACTTCTTAAAGGTAAAAATATGTCCTGATTTTATTAAACTTTTGACAACTGCTTCTAAAAGGATTATTTGTTTTTGTGATACTGGGGATCAAGCTCTGGAACTACACACAAAGCTATATTTCCAGCCCATTTTTTTTTGAAGGAGTCTTGTGGTGTGGATCTGGAGTGTCCCCCAAAAGCCTCTTGTTGCTATGGTTATTGTACACTGTTGGGAGGTGGGGCGTGGCTAGAAGAGGCAGTTGCTTAGGGCTTGGCCTGGAGGGCCGTGTGCTGTTCCACCCTTCCTCTATGACTTGTTTCTGTTCCACCATGTTGTGAGGATTTCTGTCTCTAGAGCACTAGCTCCAGCTGTGGCCGCATCATGTGATTCTACCATTTTCCAGCCACCCACCTCTGAATGAGCTGTGACTTTCTGAAACTAAAAGCTACAACAAATTTTTCCTCCCTGAGTTGTGAATGTTAGATATGGAGTCACAGTGACAAATAAGTAACCAAGACAAGTCTCATTAAATTGCTTATTTGCCCAGGCTGGGCTCAAATGTGATCCTCCTGCCGCAGCCTCCCAGGCTGCTAGGATCACAGGCCCATGCCACCAGACCCAACTTGTGTTTGTTTTTGTTAGCTTACCTCTCAGCTCACCTCATCACAATAGAGTCTGCTTCATTATGGAAGTTGGGTAAGGTTTTGCAGAGCATGTACGTTAAGGATGCTAAAGCTCTTGTCAGTAGCAAGTTCCCGTTGGTTTTGTGGTGCTGGGGTTGAGGTGGTGAATGAGCCTGCCTCTCCATTCTCAGCTCACTGCTTACTAAAGAATGTGTTTCCTATGAGTCAGCTCAATTGATGGCACCATCTGGTGTCTGGTACGCACATGTTCCATGGGCACTCGATAACTGAGTGGGAGATTGCTGCCCCTTCTCTCCCACTTTCTGCTTTAGAGTCTAGTGCTGGGTTTTTATTACCCATGGTTAATGCTCAGAATCCCTACTCTGAACACTGAAGAGAGCTTCAGACCATTTCATTTCTTTTTTCTCTGCTTTTAAACCTCTAAGATATAGTCCTTATTTTTGAAGTTCCCTTCCAGTCAGCTGGCCACCAAATCTTTACTTTAATGCTAAACTTCTTATCTCTGAAAACAAAACCCCAAACTCTTACACTTTGGATTGTGCCCAACGAATAAGTAAGTTAGTCATCATACTTGAGATAGGATTCAAGCTTCACTGAAGATATTTACAGAATACTTTGGGAACAGAACACAGAGGAGGAAATGATTAATTGGGCAATTCAGAAAGTGTTTTGTGAAGAAGTTAGCATTTTCCTGGGTCTTGAAGGGTAAGTAGGAGTTTTCCAGGTGGGAAGTTTATTTTGGGTAGGTATGAAAAGTTATGGCATCAGCGAAGAAGGGCATGTGTAAGCCACATTGCTAGCCAGTCGGGTGCGCGCACGTCTTCAGGGGTGCTGGTTCTTGTGCGGGGCGGCAATGCCACTAACAGGGTTGCATAATCTTGGAAATGCAAAAGCCAAACTGCTCTAGTTTGCTTTGCATTAGCAGCTTACTGGATAGTTTTAAGCAAATTGTTCATATTTTTGTGATGAAATATGAAGGTTGGTGTAGCTGGCTCTTTGGTCAGGGCAGGAAAGCCTGAGCAGTCCTTCACGTGCCACATTTGCTCGCCACTCATGCGCCACTCATCCGGCGCTGGCTCGGCACGCGCGCGTGCCACCGGCTGCGTTCAGGGTGCAGGGCCGGTGCTGGCGCTCCTGCTCGGTTCCTGTGACGGCGTGGCTTCCCCACAGCACCACTTCCTTAAACCTTGCCTTTGGACAAGTGTCAATTCTGTGCCATTTTGTTATGCTTTATACACACTTGCTAGTACTAAAGTACTTCACGGTTATTGGTCTGATCCAAACCCACTCCACTGCTTTATTTCATGAGCTGTAGCTCTGCATTTTGGGGAAAACAGGTGTTCAAATGGCTGGCATTCCTCTGTGTATGGTGCCCTTCCACCAGTGTTTGTAAGATCACAGATGCAGAGCGTGGAGAGTTACACACGTGGCAGCCAGTTTGTGCTGAAGCTTTGAGGTCTGACGCAGCGATGCTGCCATGTCTTGAAGTCCGTGCCAACAGAACATGGTTGCGCTGCGCGGTGCTGAAAGCCCCGCGGAGACGGCATTCCTAGGGCCTGCGCGCCTCCTGCTAGTGCGTCCTTGTGTCCTTTTGTGCGTAGGGGAAGGATGTGCAAGCCTGCCTTGTTCTTAAGGATTCATAGTGACTCTTCTGTGAAGAATGCTTATAAGGAGAAGTGGGGCTGGTAATAGAAATAGGAACAGGGAGCTCGGTTGTGTGAATGAGGCTGGTGGCCGTGGAGGCAGAGCCAAGAGGGTGGCTGGTGAACCACACGGCGTGGAATCGGCATGGTGTGGCTGACGTGTGAGGGCGGAGGGGCTGCCGTGGTATCGCACACACTCGCATAAGATAGGAGATGTGTACGTGTGAGCGTGCATAACAGTCTTGTGCATTGAACCTAGAGCCTTGTACATGCTGGGCAGAGGCAAGTCCTCTGCCACTGGGCTGCAGCCTCAGCCTCTGCTGTCTGATTTTTAGTGTCTGTGTGTACAATGATTCTGTTTACTGAGGTGGGAAAACCTAGGAGGGATGTGTATTTCTAGTGCAGGTTAGATCTGGAAAGCTATGCAGAATTAAGATTTCTTATTTTATATATGCTAAAATTTAGTTGCATAAGGAGATTTTAAGTTGGCAATTGAATATAGATATGTGGAGGTTAGAAAAGTTTGGTCTGTAGATTAAAAATTACATATATACATATATATAAAATTTTATATATATATAATTTTTGGTGCCGGGGATATGGAATTCAGAGCCTTTGCATACTAGGCAAGCACTCTACCAGTAAGCTGTATCACCAGCCCTCAAATAGATGTTATATTTAAAAGTTGTTGACGTAAGAATGTACTTAAAGCCATGAGAATAGATGAAGTTCCCTGAGAAGAGGAGGCGGGACTAATTCTTGCCAGCAGTTAGAGGTCAGGTAGAGGGGAACTGAGGCCGCAGAGAAGGGAGAAATAGCCAGTGAGGAACAAGGAAACTCAGAGCTTGGTGGTGTCTTGGAAGCTGAGAGAGGAGTGTTTCAGGAGTGGAGAAAATGAAACAACTGTGTTGAATGTTTCTAATGGGGTCAGAGAAATACCTGTGGGTTTGGCATCATCGTCTAGATGAGCTGTCACCAGGCAAAGCCACTTTCTATTTTGTGGGGGACAGAAGACAGTTAATTGAAGGAAAGGCAGCAAGGCTGTACCAGTAACAGTGGTATAAATCTGATTTATTTTAAAGTATGATATGTCCATGGCTAGTGAATATAGATATGTGGAGGTTATTTCATATCATAACAGGTACCATAAATATCATAGCAGATACTTCTACCATAATTTATTCAACCTTTCACTGCTGATGAGCATTTATTTGTTTTTCTTTTGTCACTGAAAATAATGCTATAATAAATATTCTTGTCTGTGTCTGTGTTGTCTGTCCTTACATACTGGTGAATTTATTTATAGAGGAGAGATTCTAGAAATGGGCTTACTGTGTTGAAGGATATGCATATTTTTATAATTTTAACTGGTTTTGTTAATTACTCTTCTAAAATGCTAAGCTCATTTAGCAGTTTACAATATATTGGTGATAATAGGAGAGGAGGGAAGCCAGGCCTGGTGATGCTGGCCTGTGAGTGGGAGGCAGGAGATGGAGGATTGCAGATGCAAGCCCAGCCTGGGCACCGTAGCACCTTGGTGAGACCTTACCTCAAAATTAGTATTCAAAAGTGGATTGAGAATATAGCTCAGTGCAAAGGGCCTGGACTCTTATCTCCAGGACCACAGAAAGAAGGATCTCGCTGAAGTTTCAAAGTCCTTGAAAGAGGAGATATGATCTTTACATGTAGGATGATTGGACTTTGACAGGCAAAGGAAAGAGAAGATGTCAATGCTCCTAATTATGTAGCTTTGGTCATGCTAACAAGAAGTTTCAGAGTCTCAGTAAGTCAGATATGAAACCATTTGAAAAGGAAAGATACAGAAGCTGGGGTGCAACCCAGCGGAGGAGCACATGCTTTGCGTGGGCAAGCTGCAGGTTCAGTTCCCGCCTGCACCCCTCCCCAGCCCCCAAATGAAGGACTCAGAAGAGTCAAAGTAGGAAATAGCTTCTAGAAAACAGGAAAGGGAATATAGTAGGATTCCTAGGCAGTGTTGAATTTGAAGTGAAGTCTGGTTGTGTGGTTTTCCTCTGGCTTTATGCAGTTTCTTGGGCTTATGCTCAGAGGAGATGGACACTTGTGGTCGTGCAGGACCAGAGTATGCCAGGCAAGCAGGAGATTGAGGGTATTCTGTCAGGGAATGGTACCCAGAGGCCATCAGATCTGAGCTGAACAGAGTAGGGAATTGCAGGCAGGACGGAGCTGTGGGACTGGGGATGCTAGAGTATATGAACGGAAGAACAGGAGGGAGCTTTGAAGCATGGGATGCTTGAATTTAGGCTTTGGCTGGGCTGATTTCTGTTGCCCACGTCACTCAAGTCTATGAATGAAAGGGTCCCTGAAAATGAGGATATCAAGGACCTGGAAAGCCAAGATCTTATCAACATGTGATGACAGGGGTGGGAATGGGGAGAAGGGAGCCAGGAATATAAAATTGCAGTTGGTATAATGAGTGTCAGAAGCGGGAGATGGAGCTTGCGCCACAGGACAATGTACAGGCAGCAGACGAGGTGGTTTGGAAGTGCGGTGGGGAACAGGATAGTTGCCCCTCCCACCTCTTGATCCTAGGACTTACAGGGCATTGAAAAGTTAAAAAGTCACTGGGGAAGCATGTTCAAATACTGGGGAAAGAATTCAGGAGATGGGGCTGGAGGAATGGCACAGTGGTTAAAGCACTTGCCTAGCAGGTGCAACACCTTGGGTTTGATTCCCCAGTACCACATAAGCTGGGCATGGTGGCACACGCCGGTAATCCCAGCACTCGGGAGGCTGAGGCAGGAGGATTGCTGTGGGGCCAAGCCCATCCTGGGCTCCATAGTGAGGTCAGGACCACCCTGGGCTACAGAGTAAGACCCTGTCTCAAAAAAAAAAAAAAAAAAAGAATAGAATTCAGGAGCATCTAAGAGGATGAAGAGAGAGGTTGGAAAGTGGAGATTCCCAAGAAGGGAGAATATCATGGGCAGGGTGAGAGCAGCAGCCATGTAGCAAGGGCACTTGGAGGCTGATACTGCCCTTTTTTCTTTGCAGCGGGCAGTAAGAACTGCTGAGAGTAGGGTTGTAGGGGACTGGAAAGGAGTTAGGAGGTTGTGGAAGGTTAGAGCACTCAGCTGAGATTAGAGACCATGAATCAGGTACAGACTTCTCGCTTTCCCCTCGCTTTTACATACACAGTACTTGTTTTCCCCTATATTCATAACTGAGTTCTTTTTCACCTGTGTTTCCACAGTACTGAGCACCTGCATTTATGTCATCTGGTGGCTTAGAGATGTAGCTGTCTTCCCTTGGAGTCTGAGTTCTTGCATAGACGACCTTCGGTATCATTACCCTCTCATCATCACCGCCTAGGTTGATAGCTGTGATGTGACAGACACTCAGATAACATTTATTGAATTGAAATTATACAATTGAACCAAATTATACAAGTATGGTTGTTAAATTTTTTAATAGTTCTTTTCTTTCGTGAACTTGATGCCAGCCATCCTACTTCCGTGCCATGTGAAAGCATGACCTACACAGAAGTTCAAGATACCCACTTGTCCCTACAGGGTTGGCATGTTTTGTTTGCCTTGGGGATTTGTCAGCACAAGGTTTGCCTTGTTATTGACCTTGCCACCTGGCCGTAAGGATTTGCTTTGAAAGTGTGGTCAATGTCCTTTTTCCTTGGAGCCTTTTTCCACTAGCCTCGTTTTCATCCAAGGAGAGAACTTATCTTCAAACAAACTCAAAACAGCAAAATTTAAAAATCATCTTCCAAAATGCTCGACATATTGGACATATTGTACTGACACACAGACTATACAATCATGGAAAAATACGAATTTGGCCCTTACTGTGCTTGTATTGTTTTGTGAGTGATAAAACAAAGGAATGTTAAATATATGTCCTGGTTCATTTCTGTAGCTAGAAGAAGGCTTCCTTAGGTTCCTTTCAGGACAGAATTATAGAATCTCAGTTTAGGAGGGAACAGGGTAGTTGGTCTGGCCACCCAGTCGAACATTTGAATCCTCTTTTCAACAGCCTTGTCAGCTGGGGTGGGGGCAGGGGGGATGTCTATTCCTAGCTTGTATACTCCTAAGGACCTACATAATTTCTGAGGAGAGAACAGGTTCTGCATGACACCAGGACTTTGCAGAGTGTAAGCTCTGTAACAGTAGTTCTCAAATGTTGGTTCCCAGGAACGCTTTATACTTAGAAAAATTACCAAGGACCCTAAAGAGCTTTGTTTATGCAAGATGTAGCTATTATATTTGTGTATGAATTAACTTAAAATGATACGCCTATTGCATGTGAAAATAAATAACATTTTTAATAAAATAACTTTATTTTCCAAGGCAAAATAAATTTAGTGAGGAGAATGGCCTTACATATCTCCTTAATGTCTCATATAATAAACAGAAGACAGCTAAATTCTCTTATCTACTTCCCATTCAATCCGTTGTGATACCACAGATTGTAAGGTCTATGTAAATCTCCATAGTATTTCTAAAAGACGCAAGTAACTTCTTAGAATTAGGAAATTTTGACCTTATAAAGGTACCAAAAGCGTCTTAGGAGTTCCCAGGCCCATGCTTTGAGAACTGCCACATTTTTGTATATCAAGAAGTTAGTGAAATTGGTGAAGTAAATTGGTAGAGCCTGGAATGGGGGGGAAAAAAAGGTGTAGAAGGGGCTGAGAGGGCTGCAGGAATGGCACAGCAATTAGAAGGTGTGCCAGGTGCAAGGCCCTTAGTTTGATTCCCCAGCACCACATAAGCTGGGTGTGGTGGTGCACGCCTGTAATCCCAGGACTTGGAATGCTGAGGCAGGCGAATTATCCTGAGTCCAAGGCCAGGCTGGGTTACACAGTGAGTTCAGGACCAGCTTGGGCTACAGAGCAAGACCCTGTCTCAAAAAAAAAAGAAAGAAAGAAAGAAAGAAAAAGAGAAAAGATGGGGGGAGGGGAAGAAAAATGGACTAGCAGACTCCTGTGGCCAGCAGGCATTGAGGGCTCCGTGGGCACAAATGCTGAGCACTCAATAATACCGCTCATATCACTTGTTTGCTGTCTTCTTCAATATGAAGACTCATTTTGACATAAAAATATTTCAGAACTATAAATTAGTTTTTTTTGTACGTGTAGAATACATTAATTGGGAAAATGAGCTTGGTGCCCATGGGGATTGCACAGCACTTGTCAGTAACTCTATACCTGGTCTGTTCACTTCCCCACCACGTCGGACTCACAGGCTGGGAAGTGAAGCCACTCATCCATTCTGGACACCAGTATTAAATGTGTGCAGGAATGGTGCTCAGTGATGGGGTGTTTGGGGGCTGTCGTTAAGCCAGTAAGACTTTTGGTGTCTTTAATCAACTTGGCTAGATGTGAGTGATAAAGAGAAGCACCTGGCAGGCTGGGAGGTTCTGGAGCTTCCCTTTCCCTCCCTGGCCCTCTTCCAAGATCAAGGGTGGGCCCTTGAAGATCATACACTCTGCCTGCTGTGTGAGATGTTGCTGAGAGTTAATGGGAGGGAATGTGCGGAGAGAGTTAATACTGCGTTAGAGAAAAGTGGGAGGTGGTAATAGTGCAAGGGGAGGAGTGAGAAATTAAATGGTATCTTTTTAGAAGTCTGCCTTATTGCAGTCTGCATTGCTCCTTGGGGATTTTCTACTGAGTACAAGAAAATCAGCAAGCACTTCTTGAAAAACCCAGATGAAATTACTGCCATAAATTTTTATTTTTTTTTTTCATGGTATAAAACCCTTAATTTAGATGGGGAGGGTTTATTACCAGTGTTTTCTTGGCATGGCTAAGTTCAATTAATTTCAGATGACAAGCTCTCTCTCCCCTCCCCCATGTCTTTTCTTTTCCCCCCTCCATATGTGGAAAGCACAATTTGTTACTGGTTTGCCTTTGGCTCTGGAGACCTCATTAAGGGCCCAAGAAAGGGATTTTATCTCTCTTTCTTTGACATCTCTCTGTTTCTGTTGGATTCAGACAATTTGCATTGTCTCATGGAAAGTATGTGTTGTATATGTAAGAAGATATGCAAACAAAACTTATCACATGCATCCTTTTAAATATTGATTCCAAGTCACTACTGCAGGTTAAGATAGTATTACCAGTGTTCAATTAAAATATGCAGCTCAGCTTAAGACGAGGTCTTCGAGAACATGTGTGGGCACACTTAGGAAAACTGATTTAGCTACTGCAAGAATTCATGTGGTATCTACGTGGTTGTTTGAAAGCAGGAAGAACAGAATTTTGTATTTACACTCCTATGTCCTAGCAGGCTGCACCTTCAAGGTCTTGTTCCTCTCAGAATACTACCAGCATATCTTGCAAACAAGGAAAGTAATCAGTGGTGTTTTGTTTTGTTTTTCTCTGCATGGTAATATGGAATCTATTGTAGTGTGAATAAAAGGAGTCAGGAGAGATTCATTACTGTTTGTGAAGCGTGCTGTCTGTGTCTTTCTGCATATGATCCCTTATTTTACTTACAAAACAGATATAAAAATTAGAATTGAGGTGATAGAGAATACAGATTGCATAAATAAGCAATTCGAACAAAAGTTTTGTCATTATAACAAATAAATGCCCTGCTGTAGAGGTTGGAGATTAGAATCCTGTTACATTGAATGCTTGACAATTAATTAGCTATTGTCTTTATAAAGTTTCCAAGATGACAAGTTGTTTAAATACTATTATTAGGGAAAGCTGAATTAGTAATAATAATGTTCAAGTGCCATTGGCAACAAAGGAGAGATTTTAAAAATAAAGATAAATGCATAGGATCATTGTCCAAGTGATTTGTGTGCGGAGCGTGGAGTGGGCGGTCCCTGAGTGCAGTGTCTCCAGGCCTGCAGTGTGGGATGCAGTGTTTGGCACTGTATTCTCAGGAGGATGAAGCAAAAGCACTTCATTTATTAATATTTGTTCTCTTTTGTGTGTGTGTATTGCTTAACCCTTTCTCAAAATAGTGTTCCCTTAGCAAAATTAACGAGAAGATAAGAAAGCTAATGAGTAGGCTTCACTAGGCCAGGGAGACAGATGCACCTGTGATGGTTTCTGACAGTGGCTCTGTGGCCCCTGCATATGTGCTGAGTCACACACCAGTGTTTTTTTTTTTTTAAGTAGTTCATAACTGATATGGATAGAAATGTTGGGGGGGGGAGGTTAACTTTATTGTGTAGGTTTTTGTTCTGTGGAATTCATACCCAGAGGGCACCACTTGTTTTATGTAATTTTGTGAGAAAATCAGCTTGTAACCAAGAACTGGCCTAGTACCAGTAAGAAAGAAAATTATGAATATAAAATCTTAATGAATTTATGCTTCATAAGAGGAGTGATACAGAGCTTCTTGACTTTGTGAGTCAAATAATTTTAAAATTAGAAGATACGTAGCAGCGGGAGCGCCCATTGAATATTTCACATGTCCCCTACCTTACCCAGTCTCACGGCTATTGGGTTTGGCTATGTGATTTTCTCAGGCCAGTGGGTAGCATGTGAAGGGGATATAGGGCCCAAAGCATTTCGAAGTCATTATGCCATTTCCACCTCTGATTTGCTTCTTGTTCTGTTTTTATTTTTTTTAAAGTACTGCATAACAGATCAATAGAAAATAATACAAATTGTGAAAAGAAGTGTATGTGCATCTAAATCATGAAAGAAATGTAGCTCATGGTACAGGAAGCTATTAACACAATCCACTGTTGGGAAGTATTCCCAGCATTCCCCTGTATGTGAATGTGGAATGTAGATGACAGATTAGGTCTGGCATTGTGACCCAACCTGGAGTCCACTGTGGGGAAACTGAGGTAGATTGAGCTTGACTTCAGACATTGTAGGAATGTGTCCAAGGCAGCCAAATTCATATAGTAAATCACTTTTATAAATGGCTTTTCAAGTTTCTGGCTCTAATAATTTATTAGGAGTCACTCAAACGTTAGGCTTAGTAGAGATGTTTATTAACGTGGAGATGACTTGATTGATCCACGTGCCGGTGTTGAGTCAATGCTGCTGGAAGCCACCATGATTCAGAGCAGTGTTAAGGTAGATGAGAACTTTAGCCTTAGAGCCGTTTGCTTTTGGCTTGCTGAGCACCTGTGTTCTCGTTGAATGCCTCCTTCTGTAAATTTAGTTGTTGCTGCCTTGGTTGGTTGCGTGCAGCTTGACTCTAGTGAAGTTCGCGTAATTAAGACTTGAAATAATACTTCCAGTCCTGCCTGGCACTTGAGAGACAGATTCGAAGGCTTTCTTTCCTTGCGGCTTAGTAGTTGGTTGGAGTTTTGTAGTAACAAGGTATGGAAATTCCTTCGTAATCACTGTTTTTTCAACTGTTAAGAGGTTCCTTGTAACAAGTAGTCAGCTGATTGACCAGAGCTCTTTTTGTGCTGAATATTTCGTTCTTTGTCCTTTTCTTCTCCTCTCCTTACCTCTTTCTTACTCCCTCCTCTCCTCATCTTCTCCCTCTTTCCATGTAGTGAACTGGCAAATTGGAAGATGGGGATTCTAAATTGCTGTCATTCCTTTGTGGTGTCCAGGATCCCCAGCTGCTTTGAGGGGTCAGCCAGCTCGCTCTTAGGCAGCCTTAGGAAACATCTGCTGAATGTAGAAACTTTTATGATAAGCGAAATGATATGAAAGGGAATAAAAATTTTTAAAAAGTGTATTCTTGGGCCCTACATTAGAGAATATAAGCCACAAATCAATATAAATTTCATATGATTTATCTAGCAGTTGTGTGTGACAGCAGTAGGAGGCAGGGAAATTTCTCTCCATGTGCATTTTGAGAATTACAGTGTTTTTATTTGGTAGAGTTGCATATTCATTTCTAACAGACTACATCCTAAAAGAATTGGACATTTATAGATTCTATGAATATTCAGAGAGTCACTAAAACCAATTCTGTCCTTTACCTTATATATCTAAACCCATCTGTCATTTGCTTGCTAGATGGTTCTAGTTCTGTATTGTGGCATTATTTGACTTTTGAAAAAAAAAAGCATGTCCTGCATTTGGTACCTTTGCTGCTCTGCTTGAAACTTTTTGCCTTTGGAGTAGGTCTTGGAGGATATGTGTGGGAGTCAGATCCTGTCTGCTTTAGTCTTTTTATTTTATTTTATTTTTTTGAGACAAGTTCTTACTGTATAGTCCAGGCTGGCCCTGAACTCACTTTGTAGTCCAGGCTGGCCTCAGACTTGCAGCAATCCTCCTGCTTCAGCCTTCTGAGATCACAGGTAAGGTACGGCAACGCCTGGCTTCTGCCTACTTTGGCATCCGGCATCTTTCAGAATTTTGTAGGTCGTTGTTTAGGACATGAAGGCAGAAAGGGAAGGTAGTAGTGAGTCAGTAGGGAATTTGGCAAGCTGGCAAAAGCCGAAACTTTATCCATTTGTGTTTTTATTGGAATGACTGTTAGCCTAAACTGCAAAATTTAAAAATTGTCCTGTGAGCCCATTTTTTTTTACTTTGTCCTCTCATTTTCCTCAAGCTGATTTGTATTTCTTAAAAAAGTTTGTTTCTCAACATTTTACCTCATGGCCCTTCTGATAAACTTGGAGATCTTACACTTGCTTCGTTATTATTTAAGGTGTCAATGAAAAAGTAGGGATTATAATAAAAGAGTCAAGGCATTGATAGTCTTAGGAGAATGTCCCCTTCCCCTGCAGTCATTGAGATCACTGTGGAAGTAGGGCTGTAATGCACTTGCCAACAGCATTTTCCCTGTTTGCTAGTGAGGGAGCACAGTGTAGGCCACTTACATCAAGCCTGCTCAGCTGCTTTGTTTACTCGTCAATGAGTATTTTATTTTAATTTGAATGCCTTTTCAGGCTACTCATGTGCCCATTTTCCCCACTCCCAGAGATGGTGATGCAGTGCGCATGCCATCCTCCCTGCTTTAAATACTTAAGTATGAAGAGAGAACTGGTGAAAGTGATTAAGATGAATAAGTAAGACAGACTTATTCATGAGCACACCTTTGTGACTGCCACTGTCCCCCAGGGCTGGGTTCCCGCTCATCCTGCTCTTCTGTCTTTGCCACTCCAGACCTGTGTGGTCATTTGGGCCCTGTCCTCCAGTGCAGGAAGAAGTGAGCTTCAGGGCTTCCCGACGAGGTGACTTGAGCTGTGCGAAAGGACTTAGCACCTTCAGCCCTGAGGCAGTAGGGCTGGGTGTGATGTGTGCCACCACGAGTTCCTCACAAATGCTATTTCTGTTCCCTTTTCTCCTGTCCCAGGCTTCAGTAATGATTTTATTTTATTTTACTTTATTTTTATCAGATCTTCTAACGTAAGACAGTAAAAACGGGTCTTCTGGTATGAGGCAGTAGGGGAAATTCGAGTCACTTCATTGATTCACCGTGTGACTCCCTGTCTGGTAGTTCCGCTGCCCTTATTGTGGTGAGGATGGGCCGTCCACTTTCTTCCATTGGTAGGAATACATCCTGTGTGAGTTGAGCGTACTGGGGCCAAGTAGTGTATCCTTGCATCAGTACCTCTAGTCCTCACAACATTCCTATGAGGCGGGGACAGACATACAGGAGCAGCTAAGCTCAACAGCTGCTCATCTTAGACTGCACCAGACCCAGAGCCATTGCGGTTTGCCTTATTCACGGTTGCTCCTTAGGTTCCAGTGAAAGGAAGGATCCTGTGAAACATGTTCAGAATGCTCTCTTTCGGGGGATTGGCAGAAGAGGAAAAATAGTTAGGAAAGTGTAATTGTACTTTTGAAAATGCACTACCTCGTTCCACTAGGAAGTATGTGGCGTAAGATCAGGTTAGTATTTTCTCATGCTGTACTATTTTTGTTGAATAGAAAACCAAGAATGTAACCATTTTACTCTGATTTCACTTCTTTTTAATTTCTTTCTTTCTTTTCTTTTCTTTTTTTTTCTTTTCTTTTCTTTTCTCTTTTTTGAGACAGTTCTCTCTGTAGCCCAGGCAGGTCCTGAACTCACTGGTGTAGCCCAGGATGGCCTTGGACTCAGCCTCTCTAGTGCTGAGATTACAGGTGTGCACCATCACACCCAGCCTTATATGATACCGGGAATTGAACTCAGGGCTTTGCGCACTGCTGCGACATTCCTGCAGGTCTTCAGCTCTTGTTATACATAGAATTGTGATGACTTTTTACGTGAGAAATTAATGTTCAAGAAGAGAAATATTATAGACTGACCTAAGGAAGGTTTTTTTTTCTTGTAACATGTAAAGGTAACAAACATGTTATCTTTTTGTACCCCCCCCAAAAATGAAAGTTTTCACTTGGGATCCATTTTAATCGGCTTTGTAATGATGAAAATAAAGTGTATATAATGAATTGTTTATATTATTTAAAAGCAGACACGTCACAGAGTGAAAATGAATTAAGATAATATTTCTGTAATTTTGAGCTTCAGGTGTGTGCACACCATGTTGTATAACAGACAGAATAGAGTTACGTACTTTTTGTGATCTCCTTTTAGAATGTAGATTTGAACACTTCAGAATTGGGTATGTCCCAGCCGTTGCCTGGAGATCACAGAGAGTTACTCGTCATTGTGCCTAGCTGTGTACACTGTGAGGTTTTGTTTTTTTTTTTTTTTTTTTTTTTTTTTTTTTTTTTTTTTTTTTTTTTTTTTTTTTTTTTTTTTTTTTTTTTTTTTTTTTGCTTTCCTCTGGTTTCTTGTTATTCTCCAGAACATGCTGTATGGGGAACAAATCAGATTTTAATAAAAAAAGTTTAAATTTGGTGAGAAATCTGAAAAGATAGTCTGTAGCATATGCTGAGATAAACAGATATATTTAAAAGGAAAAAAAGGAGCTTATGTTACCGTTTGTCAGTGTTGAAGAGGAGAAAGATTGCTGCTGAGCTTTGATCTCTTGAAATTGCGCTTTGAACCTCTGATCACTGGAGGGTGCTGTGCTACTGCAAACCGCTTCCTCGGGTCAGCCGTCATCAAATCTCTTCATTTTTTTCTTCTCACTAAAAAGATAAAGGATTTATATTCTTGTAATTCCAAATCAGTTCATACTTAACATTCAGCCTTTAGCTGTGGAAACTTGTTTGAATGACAGTAATGGCTTCATTTCAAGTTATTTAAATGTTTAATGCTGTGTAATTTACTCAAATGTGTGTAATCCTTTATTTAACTAGAGGAAAATAATATACTGTTAACGTTGTTTTTTAGCATTAATTAATGTGGCTAATTACAGTTAAAAACACTAAACCAGTTTCCTTGTTTGTTGCGTGATCCAATGGCAGAGTTTCCTCGCGCTGGCCCAGGCGGGGCCCAGCTCACCGCTAACCAAGGTTCCTCTACCCTGTTGTTGGTAGTGGATTTGATTTTGCCATGCAGATATCTACTCTCAGTAACAAAACTGATTAACTATAAATCCTTTTCCTCCTAAAACTGTCCTTGAAATGAAAGAAGCTTCTTTACAGTATTTTGTTATTCTGAAATGAATGCAGCAGTGCTTGAAAGCACTAAATTACTATTAGCACTTTAAAAAAGAAAGAGGAAAAAGAAGAAAGTATGTGTTCATGTCACTCGTCCTGGCACATCTGAGATGGGTGAGAACTCATTTTCCGCAGGAAAAAGGTGGAACCTTGCCATTCCTGCCTGAAGCCCCTGTCAGCTCAGCAGTTGCTGCCATTGACTTGCATAAGAAAAAAAAAAAAATCAAAACCTTTGCAGTTTCCAGAGTTTTAGTCCAGTCTTGGGAATTAGATGAGTCTAAGGAAAAACCAGGTAACAGATTTCTGGTAGCCGCTTAGACTGCTGCGAGGTGGATGTGTTATATTAAAAACTGCCCATTGTAGCTCTCTGTTTGTAGGCATAAATAATTCTTTCTCATTAAGCTTTCTCCTCAGGGTGCTGAAGAAAGGAACATTTTTACCCATTTTAATTGTTGCTAAAATTCTTTATTCAAAGTAATTGTTAGGTCACAGCAAGCTTCCTTATTATTTTAAATTACATGGAAGTTTTATGCATCATCTGCACAAAATTTTAAGGGTTAAAAATGCACAAGGACTTCATGATTTTTAGATTAAAATCTGGACCAGAATTTCTGTCTAGGTTTAAAAACATAAGCAGAATTTGTCAACTCCCTATAGATTTTATGTTGTCATGTAATTTTTATGTGCAATGGAACTGTTTTAGATTGTGATAAAAATTGAAACTGAAAAGTTCTATTTAATTTCATGAGCAAAATACAGCTCAATTTTTAGCATATTGGCTGAAGTTTATCAATAATTTTTAAATTCTTTTTTCTCTTTTCTTCTTTTTAAATTTTTTTCCTTTTCTCTTTTTTCTTTTCTTTCTTTTTAAAAGAATTTATGTGATAGTTGTGCCACATCATAATTTTCTTTAATTTAAACATTACCTTATGTATAAGTTAATGTTTAAAATGTAACGCTAATTCTTAAATATATTACATAGCACTTTAGGGCACAAAGTTATGACATTCATGAATGAATGTAATACAGCTTTAAGAACCATTGCTTTAGGGGCTGGAGGAATGGCTCAGCGGTTAAAGCGCTAAGTATCCAAGTTTGATCCTCCGGCACAAAAGCCAGGCATGGTGGCACACACCTGTAATCCCAGCACTCTGGAGGCTGAGGCAGGAGGATTGCCATGAGTCCAAGGCCAGCCTGGGCTCCATAGTGAGTTCAGGACCAGCCTGGGCTACAGGGTGGGACCCTGCCTCAAAAAAATATGTTGCTTTCATTTTTCTGCTTCAAATCCCTAAGTCATGCGCACAGCCCTCTGGAGCCCTTTCTTCCGTTCAGTCTTTACACATGCTGCAGTCAGCTCGTCGGTACAAACTGTCCCCCTGCTGTAGTGGAGGAGATGGCGGCGTGGGAAGGTGAAAATTACTTTCCCAGGATCATAGAAGAGCGTGAGGGAAGGCTGAAACTGAGCATTGTTTCTTGCTGCCAGCTGTGCTCTCTCTGCTGCACTGTCTCTCCTGGTCTGAAAGTTTGGTGCAGTTCTGGAGAGGGTTGTGAGCCAAGACCCCAGGCAGGGTCTGAGCGGAATGTGGGCTTTGTTTCCCTGTGTCTTGTAGACAGACGCAGGCCTCTTCTCGGTGCCATTTTGTTCCTCTCTATGATGGGATTTGGTTATTCTCTTTCTGTACCCCAAGATGGAAGAAACAGTAAAGGAATATTAATTGATTGAGATCTTTGAACATGAGGATAAAAGCTGTTTACAGTGTGTAGTTTCTGCCTGATGCGTTTTATGGAAGGGGAATGTGGCTTTTTTTCTTTATCTTTACATGAAAGAGAGTACAGAAGCTTGAAAAGGATTGAAAGTGAACAGATGGGTGAGGCCGCCTTCGTCATAGAGGCACAGCAGCTATTACTTTAATTGTTCCTAGTCTATCCTTTGGGCCAGGTGAGGACTCATTGGCTTTCTTTTTTATTGCTTCCTCGCTTTGTGGTTTTTTCTTACTTGAGAATGAGAATTTTTTTTTTTTAACATGTGTGATAATAGGCTGATTTCCTTAAGAGATGCAATGTTATCAATCTTTGGCTACCAAGACTAAATTAAACCATAAATTAGGACATAACATTTCCTAAAGATGTTTTATGTTTTAATCAGTGCTGAGATGGAAAAGATAAATAACCACTAAATAGCAATAAAGTGAGGAAAAGGAACAGGTGTTATTACTTAATATCATGCAAGAAAAATAATTATCTGTTAAATACATGTAAATAAATACTCATTAGTTCGTAATGACAGAGTAAGGGATTTGGCTCCTTAATATGATTTCCCATGGACCTGTGTAACCTGAACTCAGGCCTTTGTTGGTGGCAGTCACATCACAGTGCTGCTGTGGTGCGGCTTAACACCTAGTCCTTTTCACCAGCACCTTAGTACTTAGCGCATATTGTCATTCCACAATATTGTGCTTGCAGGCGCGTCTCAAGGACAGCCCTGTCAACCTTTTCTTGAGCCCTTGCCTTCTCCTGTGCCTCAATTTCACTGTATTTGTTTGTGTGTTTATTTGTTTTTGTGTCTATGACTTCATTTATCCCTGCCTTCAGAGCCATCTTTTGTCTCTTTCATCTCTCATGGGAATGGCTCTGCTAAACACGGTCTCCATTTCACCTCAAAACCCGTGCCACATTTCCTTATCCATGTCTTGTCTTGGATTTTTTTCCTTTCCTTTTCTTTTCTTTTCTTTTCTTTTCTTTCTTTCTTTCTTTTTTTTTTTTTGCCAAGTTGCCCAAACTCGTCTCAAACTTGTTATCCTCCTGCCTCAGCCCCTCGAGAGTACTGGGATTACAAGTCTGTGCCAGTGGGCCTGGCTTGTTTTGAGTCTTCTTAGTGTAGGCTTTATGCTCAGATCCAGCATCTGTAGTTTCCCAGCTGACTCACCGGGAACTGCAGGAAAGGTGTCTGGTGTCTTCTGTGGGAAAAGTCTATATATACTTGTGTCAAGTCTTGTCAGCTTTGGTTCTGTGCTGCCTTTGCATCTCCAGATCCTGGCAGCTCACACAACCAGTGTGTCAGAGGACTGCATAGTCTCTCCTCCTACCAGGTACCACTACCTCCCACTTTCCCTTTGCTCACTGGCTGGTCTCCCTGGGTTCATGGACTCTGACTCAGCTGGGACATCTAGCTCTGAGTCTCCTTTCTTGTAAGATAAGAATGGGCCTGGGACATGGGTATCTTCTGAGGCTGTAGTGGCCACACCTTTCATTTGGTCAGTGAGGCCTTGTTGCCCATTGTACTGTGGCATTGAGACAGTGCAGGAGGTGAGCAGCCATACCAAGTCTGGCATCCAGGCCTCCTGACTCTTGGCCCATCTGGTAGCATTTCTCCTACATATTCCTTCCATCTGGTCACCGGCGCGTGGACCCCCCTGCAGGCTGTGCAGTCAGGGGACTTACAGTGGCTGGTCTGATGAATTAACAGAGCGTTAACACACTCCAGTACATCATCCCTTACATGAGCCAGGGCCACTACTGATCGCTACCAAAGTTACAGAGGACAGAAAGATTACGAAGGATTTAACTAGACAGAAATGCTACGTTTCTGGTATTTAAAACAAATTAAAAATTATAAAAAGGCGGTGACAAAGTAGCAAGGAATAAAGTATTTACAATAGAAAAGGAAAGAATAAAATATTTGCTATTTAATTTTGTAATTGAAAAGACGAGCACCTCAGAAGAGAGTGGAAACAGGACATGTAGTATTGAGAATAGACTGTCGTGAAGGAAGACATGGTAATGTGGTTGGCCCTTCGAATCTGGGGGTTCCACAGCCACAGGTTCAAACTGCCTCAGAACAAAAACAGTTTTTTTTTTTTAAAGCTGTGTTGTCTTGTCATTATTTCCTAAACAATACAGTAAAAGAGCTATTTACATAGCATCTACATGGTATTAGATATTCTAAGTAATCTAGAGATGCTTTGAAATAAACAAGAGGATTGTGTATAGATGTAATTACTGTGCCATATTATGTAAGGAACTTTAAGCCCCTTCAGAATTTGTATAAAGGGGAGGTCCTAGAATCATCCCTGCTGCAGATTTGGAGAGGTGAATATAAGCAGTCGTGTAGTGAAGAATCAACCACATCATAACCAGGAAGAAACCATTCTGTGCTTATCAGATGGAAGAAGATTTAAATCATGCTCCCCGTCAGTGCTGGCAAGGGGGAGGCAGAACATTCTGTCTGTGTGCTGGCCTGGGAAGGACTAGCTAGTTACAGAAATTACGATCATATTCACCATAGAATTATACAATTATTAAAAATGTTTGGGCAGTTTTTATTTATTTATTTTATTTGTGCATTTATTTTTTATGATATTAGTGATTGAACTCAGGGCTTTCGCACTGAGCTGTGTCCCCAGACCATTTATTTTGAGACAGGATTTCACTAAGTTGCCCAGGTTAGGCTCGAACTTGTGATCCTCTTCCCTCAGCCTCCAAAGTGCTGGGTTAGAGGCCTGTACCACCAGGCCCGGCATCAGGACAATTTCCATGATATAAAAGTGCTGAGAAGTTTCAGTGGGAAAAAATACTAAACTACACAATAATTATAGATTTATTTATTTATTTATTTATTTATTTTGAGACAGGCTATCACTCTGTGGTCGAGGCTGGTCCTGAATTCACTTCAGAGCCCAGGCTGGCCTTGGACTCATGGCAGTCCTCCTGTCTCAGTCTCCCGAGTGCTGGAATTACAGGTGTGCGCCACCATGCCCAGCTTATGTGGTGCTGGGGAATCGAACTAGGGTATTTAGCAATTGCTAGGCACCTGCTTTAACCGCTGAGCCATTCCTCCAGCCCCAATAATTATATTTTTAAAGTGACTTATGTGTATATGGATTTTTCAAAGGCTATAAATACTTGAAATGTTGAAAGTATTTTTATTGAATGATGATACTGAATGATTATTCTCTTCAATTTTTACATATCCTGAATTTTCCATAATGTGTACTTTATTGGAACTTAAGAAAACATTGTTAAACAAGAAACAAATTTAAGAATGTTTGATAAAAGGAGTTAAAATTTTACCTTCAGATTAGACATTCTTTGCAGAGCTGCTGGTTTCTGTTTGACCTTTTAAAAGCTGTCCACCGCTACTCAGTTTGCAGGGCATGTCTCTGCAGTCAAGTAAAGGCCACGTGGCTCTGGGAAAACAGAGCTGGCTGAGGAGCCTGAGACGTGACTGTGCTGTGCTCCCACATCACAGCCTTAGGCCGCTGCCCTTCCCTGGCGTGGTTCCTCATTTACTGAGAGAGGCCGCTAGTCCTTGTTTTCTATGAAGTCCCTTTGCAGATTAAAGTTAGATAATTTTGATTCTTCTCTAATCCCTTTAGACTTTTCCTTTCCTTTTTATGATCCCAAGTGAGATTACATCTTCTTTAAAATCTGACACTGGGAAGTTTTGGTGTAGATTATTTATACTATACACCCACTCTCCCAGCCCTACACACCAAAACCACCACCTGCCTACTTGGATATACTTACACAAATCTTCGGGGAGTCACTTGTCTGAGGAATTTATTCTCACTAACAAGTGTTTCACACTGCTTGTGTCCATTTCTGAAGTCTAGACTAGGGGCCAGCGATATTCACAAAGGACCAGAAGTAAATATTTCAAACGTTGTAGGCCACAGGAAGTCTCTATTGCATGTTCTTTTCCCAATAACTCATTTAAAGATATAAAAGGCATCCTTGGCTCACATGCCATAATTTGTTGACTCTGTTCAAAACCTTGAAGAGCAAGCAATTATTTTGTCATACTTGTTGATGTGTCAAGCTCAGTTTTCTTTTCTTACAGTTGTAAGATGAATCTTCAGCAGGGTATGCAGGGGTACATGCTATAATCATATTTACTTGGGATTACCCTTCACCCAGACTCCTGTAAGCAATCCTAGTAAACCCATTGGGAAGATGGCAGTGTGAGATGCCTGTGTCTCCACATAGGACTAGACATATGCAGTGGTAGGATGCATACTTAACATTTGAGAGCCCTGGGTTCAAACCCCAGTACCATACCATAAAAACAGTATAAATGAAATAACCCATTAAGATAACAGAGCTTATATAATGGACAGCCAAGAGCACATTATTTTCTTCAGTTTTTCAAATGTCTATGTAGCCAAAAATTCAAGAAAAAAAAAAAAAGAATCTGCGTTACTAGTATTACTTTAAATTGTTCATGTTGTGTTCTTTTATATTATTTATGGATATATCTTGGAACTCTGGATGTGGGTGAAACCGCATGCTTTTACAGTGCCTTAATCTCTCCCTTCTAAATATAGGGATCAGGAGCACAGACTTTATATTCGCTTGGTCCCAACTTGTTCATTTATCACCTGAATGGATTTCATAAGCTAGCTATGCTAAATCTTGATTTCCCCATCTCTAAAATGAGGACAGTAGTAATTCCTGTCTCCTGGGGCTGCTGTAAATGTCAGAGAGATCAGGCTTGTATGGCAACTTTGGCGTGGGAAGGTATTCCCTACCTGTTATTATCTCCTCTTGTTTTAGGAGAATATTCAATAGTCCTCCTTAGGAACTGACTATAACCTCTAATAGTCAATTCCAAAAAGTGTTTTCACACCTCTAGCCCACATGTTATCTACCCTGAAACTTACACCTATCCTGTTGAATCTGCATCCCAATTATTTGTTGTTTAACTCTATCAGACAAATAACCAGTGGAGATCTCTTCTAGGATGGAGATAAAATGCTTCCTCAGCAATTCTACTATAGTTGTAGTTGCTTATGTCTGGGTCCCTGGGCGTGGGTTATTTTTATGTCTCCCTTGCCCTCTGAACACAAGATTCTTAGTGAAGGTTTCATCATTTACCTCATCCATTGAGCACCTACACTCAGCTAAACACTGTGCCTGGAGCCAGACATGTAGTGGTGAAGGAGACCAAGTCTGTGCTCTGTGGGATCGTGTGTTTTAGTGAACAGATAGACAAGTGAGATTTGAAGAAATGAATATGATACCTGTCATAGTTTGAAGAAAGTTGGATAATGTCATGAGCAGGTGGCTCGGCTGGGGCAAGGGACCCTTGAGGAGGACAGTCAGAGATGGCCTCTCTGGAGAATTCAGTTGAGATGGGACTTCAATTAAGAGAAGTTAGCCACAAAAAGAGCTCTGGAAAGAGTGTTCCAAGCGGGTGAACAGCAAGAGCAGGAACTGTGGTGTGGAACCAGCTTGGGTGCCTGAGGAATATAAAGCCCTGTGTGTCTGAAATATGGTGGACAGTCTGTAGAGTAGTTGGGAGGGATGTGGGTAGAGAGGTAGACAAGTCTTAAGGCCTTGGTGGTCTGGAATTAGTCCTAAGCATGATGGGAAGCCACTGAAGGGCTTAAGCCAAGTTATAACTGTGCACACTTTGGAAGGGGGGTGTCTGGAGATCCAACCTAGGACCTTTGCATTGAGCTGTATCTCAAGCCCATGTTCTATTTCTAATGTTGAGCTAATACATGATGTGCTCTGGTGGAAGCATGTGCTCAGGAACCTGCTAAGTTGCCCAGGCTGAGCTCAAACTTGCAGTCTTCCTATTTCTGACTCCCAGAATGGTGAGATTACAAGCCTGCACCATTGGCTTCATTACTTGGTTCATGGTTTTGAAAACTCAAAAGTAGGACCTAGAATGCGAATGGAGGCTAGTGGGAGCAAGAGGTGAGGCAGGCAAGGGAAAGTGAGCAGAGGAGACTGAGATGGGCTGCCAGTGAGGTAGGAAGCAGATCAGGAGAGAATCTTCAGGGGTGCCTAGAGAAGACGAGGAGGAGGTGGGCGTGGGCAGTACCAATAGGGGGCTTACTGCTGGCCTCGTTACAAGCCACTCGGTGGAGCTGTGGGAGGACAGAATGGAGACTGCAGAAATACAGGTAACATTTAGTGTCACATGTGAAAGAGAAGCTAGGCATGGTGGCACACGCCTGTCAGCTCAGCACTTGGAAGGATGAGACAGAAGGATTGCAGTTAATTTGAGGCCAGCTTGGGTTACATAGTTAATTCAGGACCAGCTGGGACTACAGACTGAAACTCCCCGCCAAAAAAAAGTGAAAAGTATTACTGGAAAGGGAAAAAGGTACAGTGATGAAATGAAGGGAGGAAAACTCTGGCTGAAGGGAGGAGGAGATTTGTTTACATGCAAATTAGAATGGTGCCGCAGGGTGAAGGCTAATAGGGAAGAGTGGCTGTGGTAGGGGCAGGTCTCTGATACAGGGCATGGGCTGTAATTCTGAGCTTAGGTGTGAAATTACTTCTCCCCTGTACCAGGAATAAAGGCCCACTGTCTCGTCGTATGGATGCCCGTGGGTGGGTTGAGTGAGACGGAAATGGAATCATCCCCATCAAGTCACACTCCTTGTGCTGTGCTGGGCCTCCGCAGTGTGTGACGGCCCTCTATCTAGCTCATTCTTGCTGCTTTGCTGAGTTATTTGTGCATTCTCGTTTCTTTTCCCTACTCAGGCTGTGTATCTCAGATACAGATCTATTTACATGTCTGTCTCTCCACTAACCTGGCATCCTTTCAGCAAGAGCAGTTATCTTTATATCTCCAGACTGCGCTCAGTGTTGGGCAAGAACTGAATCAAAGGAATGACAGCTGCATTGGTACAAAGGACTCACATAGCAGCTGCATAAACATGTTCTACAAAGGGAAATGATTGGAGAACATGACTGAAATTAAATGTTTACATGACTTAGAAAAATTAGTATGATTTCTCTCTTACAGGTTGAGTACCTTGTTACTAATCAGGCTTGAGGTAAGGTAAAAAACAAAGCTCATCATGGACACACTGCAGGAGGCTTTTCCAGCCTTTCAGTCGGGATGAGATAAGGCCAGATGTGCTGTGGTGGAAACATGTTCCTGGGCTCGGGAGAAAGTAAAGGTCAAGCTTTTATGGGAAAAGCGGTCCAGTTTGCTTGTGGAGGCTCCTAGTAACTGGGGAGGTAGAGTGTTTAGAGCGCAGGTAAACTTAGGAAGATAGGACTTAGGAGGAACCCACGGACTATGCACAGCTTCACAGCAAGTTTCCGTTGGGCATGTGTAGCTCTTTCCCAAGCTTTCCACTTGGACTGGGGGAAAAACACAACAAAACAAAGTGGCTCCTTTCCTTTTCAGTATTGTACAGCACATCTGCAATGAAGCACGACTTCTTGAGTTACACGCTGCCCCTGGCAGAGAGGCTGGTTGTAAGAACTTAGTCTCAATGCACACCCTGAAATTAATGTTGCGTGGGTACTCCAGATTTGTATGTTGTACTGAAGTTATATCAAACCCAACTGTTCTTTAACCGCCTGCATTAAGTATCATGAAATGAGTTGCCCTGAATGGAACCTTCTGAATAACGCGGTTTTTACGCTTTTACAACTCCTTTCCGTGTGACCCTGGGTCACTACTGTTGTTATTGGGCGTTTTCTTTCCCACACCCCACTCTCTTGCCTTTAAGGAATGGGAGGTCTCCAATCCAGGGTTTCTTTTTCCTTCTCGCTGCCAAATGCCCGCAGATGGTGCTGCCAGCCCTGCTGTGGGGTGGAGGTCTGCATGGCCTCTCCATCAACTGTTCCTTCTCCCTGAGGCCTGTGGGGGCCAGCTGAAGAAACGTCATAGTCAGAACTCCATGTCACAGAGTTCATTTTGTTCAGATTTATTACAGTGCTGCTTTCATCATTCCCCTGGATTCTTGCTTCTCAGAACACTTTATGATGGGCAGTTTCATTTCATTCTTTACATTAAGCTGACATCCTAACTTCTCACCGAGTGTCAGCTGGGAATACAGGTCCGCATTCACGGTGCTGTCCCATCATGCCAAGTTCTGTCTTGTTACTCAGCTCTTATTCAGAAAGGAATTAATTTGAGCTCCGTGATGCTGTGATTGTCTCCTTGAAGAGAGCTAGGTTTTTGCCCACCTCAGGAAAGTATCTCTCTGTGATTGGGCTTGAGTCTTCCGAGTTAAGTGCCTTTCTTTTTCTCTCTAGATTTTCCCTGTTATGTAATGGGGAGGGTCTTCTCCTGTTAGAATTAAATCTTCCTCTTTTGCTTTTTCTTGCTCATTAGGGTTTTCAGGGGCTCTTCTTTGTGTCTTTTTGTTTAACCTGAGAGAAACTGGTACAGATGGTAAGGCATTTTTGAGTCTAAATATAATGCTCTATGTTTGGAGAATATTTTAAAGAGAAGAGATACTTAACATTGTTAAGGTGCCTAGCAGTTAGCTTATGTGATGTGATTGAAAACTGTGGCTCTTTGTAATTTTTTTTTTAATTAAAGTAAAAGACATATTGCCACTCATCTCTCTCAAAGCATTCCCCCTTACTTTGGATCCATGTATCCCATCATTCTTGCCACTTCTGGAACAGTTCTGGAACTGTCTTTGGTGTCTTTAATTGCTTTGTCATGGCTGCCTGATGTCCTGAATTAATTTAAAATGTTTACCTTTTGTGGCCATTTTTACTTTAGGGAAGAGCCAGAAGTTACTAGGTGCCAGATATGGTGAAGAAAGTGGATGAGAATGCGCCGTCATGTTTTTCTGAGCCTTCCTTTACATGGGATGGCACTTGGCAGTAGCATTCACTGAGATTTTGGTCACATTTCATAGAGACAATTATAAAAGAGAATTTCTTGAACTGCTTCAAAAAAAAAAAAAAGGCAAGAGTGATGGGTTATGTGCTCCCAGTGCAGGGAGTGTTTTGAAGTCGATGAATGGCAATGTGCCTTGTACTGTAATACATTTTTTAAAATTTAAACACACACTGTATTGTTTAATCAGCCCTGTACTTCCACAAGAGCATACATACATACCCATTGTCTCTTTCTACCAACGGTGTGTGACGGCTGTCTCGTGTCTGTCCCCAAAGTAACCTGCTTAGGATGGCCAAGTCTTAAAGGGTGCTAGATCTTCAAGTGATACTAGAACCCTCTGCTAGAGGAAGAAAGGATTAATTAGCCTTCTATTCAAATGGATTTCAGAATATACTGCCATTTCTTAGAACAATTGGTTTGATGCGGTTTTTCTGTGTATGAAGTACAAGCGAAATTGGAGCTTTTTGCCTTTATGCTATTTTTCATGGAGACCGTCTCAGGGCCCTAGTTCTCCTCCATATTTTCTGAAGAGCTTGATGTACCTGCCCATGTGTAACTGAAAGGGCATATAACCTATCAGTGCCCATGTGTCAGGACTTTGGCCAGTATCGCCAAAACTTTCTTAAAAGCTCATCAGCAGAGTGCTATGAAAATGCCGGTGGTCTTCATCCTTAACTCCTTGCATGGGAGATACAACTATTACTTACTGAGCACCAGTGAGAGGCCAGTCCTTTTAAGTGTTGGCGATCGCTGAGTCCTAACCCAACAAGGGAAGGTGTCAGCCCTCCTATGGATAGATGAGAAGGCTCAGTAGCAGAAAGCTCTCCCAGAGCTGGGGAGCGGCACCACAAGAGTCAGTACTCTCTTCCTCTGTTTCGAAGGAATGTCCTTCCTTTACTCCAAATAGTACTTTTTAGATATGTCTTAAGCCTTGCTTTATTTTTTTTCTATTCTGTTTCTCTTAGCAATCTATTTAATAAAGCATTTATTTAAAAATTTTAGTGTCTCTTTCTTGAGGCTTTCTGAAATCGAGTTTCTTTTTCTGGGGTGTGATTGAGCAGCAATGGCCACGTTCATCTGTGTGACTTGGTAGCCCCATCACACAGATGTGATCCAAAAATAGAGTTACCTTGTTCAGTAGTGATTCAGTCCTGAGCCTGAACCTTAAAATGTTGGAAAATGATTGAAGAAGTGGGATTTCTTCCCTCAAAGATTGTAATAACTTTACCGTTGTAGTGTTAGCTTCATTACTTTAACTCCATTTGTCATGTTACTATTTTACGTTTTTACTAACACTATAGATGGTATTGTTCTTGTTCTTTCTCCTTTATGTCTTTTATCCCCATTTATTTTGTGTAGATTATCAGGTAAACAGGTCAGTGCTGAGTTGGCCAGGGACTGGGTAATACCTCATGCACAGGAAGCCATACAGAAGGTACCACATGACCGTGTCTGAACTCCTGTGATTTTGTGTGTTCCATTCCCCCAACCTCACTACTTCTGTTCACCTTTCACTGTGTATCTGGGAGTATCTCATAGCCTGATCAAAGCCCAAAGACACCTCCGCTCATGTAGTTTTGTCTGTGTTTGTGCAGCTTCCATTTGATAACAGAGTTTACAGAGAACTTCTCAACTTTTTGAGAACTCCTGAGATTCTTTCTTTGTCTTCATCTGCAGCCGGGATGATTGAAGCATTGTCAGCCTGTTTCTGTGGCACTTCTTCCGGTAGACCTGCTACAGCTGAGGATGTTTAGAAGACCATAGGGAACACAACATGTAGCCCCTCATGAATGTGTGGTTCTGTTTCTGGATGTTACAACAGTGAGATGACATTCCAGTGCTCAGGCATACCAAGATCATTTGGCCGTTACATACAGGCCACAAGATAATTTTCATAGTCTCCTCCAATTCTCAGTCTGGTGGTTTTTCAATCCCTACTGCAAGATGAACAGGATTTCTTAGCCTTTCCCTATGGTTGCTGAGATAGACTCACACCAATTTTGAAGGGAAGTGAAGTAGATTGCAGTCCATTCAGAGTCTCCTCCGGGTTCTGCTTTGTCTGCCTCTCCACTTTCCTCTCCGTGAAGAGAGATCAGCACTGGTTTTATGAGGACTGTATGGAAGAAAACAGTCAAGATCAATGATGCAGAAAGGCAAGAGTGTCTATGGAAGAATGATGAGCTTTGACGCCATCTGCATGTGGGCTGTGTAATTCTCTTAAGCAAGTGGGAGACAGGATAGAAAGGCAGTTAAATATTGCTGATGGGCTGTTTTTCAACCATCCTCAGGCCCACAGATATCTAAAAGAGCAGGAGGTGGATGTGTTATATGATACATGTGGGTAAATTAATAAGATATTCAAATCTATAAAGTAAAAAACATTTTAAAGATAGTTGAAGCTCATGAGAGCACATTAGTGGCAAGTCTGTAACCTTTCTGCACCCCAAATCTATACACTCGAGCAGAGAGTAGAGAAGCTGTGACTGGCTTCATGGTCACTCATACTTCTTTTTTGTTTGTTTCATATAATCCTATAAAACATAGAACATCCATATGCAGCAGGGCTATTCTCATTTTTACGTATGAAGAAATTGAAAACCAAAGAAGTCATATAGTGAAAAAAATTGTGGGTCCAGATATTTTCGAAACAGTTTTAGCCAAGTGCCTGTATTCATACCTGTAGTCTCAGCTACTTGGGGAGCTGAGGCAGGCAGATCACTGGAACTAGAGAGTTTGTGGGAAACATAAACTACCCCGCTATGGCCACCCTTACCTCTCCCCCCACCCCACCCCAAATTGGAGCTGGATGTGGTGCCATGTTCTTCTGGTCTAACTCCAGCTACTCAAGGTTGAGGCAGGAGGATCACAAGTTAAGGCAACTTAATGAGACCTTGTCAAGGTAAGATTTTTTAGAAAAAGGGCTAAGAGTGTGGCTAAATGATAAAATGCCCAGGATTCACCCTCCTGTACACACAGTAGCAGCAACAACTACAGATCAAGATTGCCTGGCTCTAGAAAGTTTGTGAGTTCTTTTTCTACCAAAACACTTTGCCTTCCCTTCCTTCATGAGCATGGCTCATGTCATTATTTGACTCATACATAGCCCTTGTTTGCATGTTTGAACCAAACTAGTAGTTCTGAAGTGACTCCAGGATAAGAAGACCTCCTGTGGAGATGTTCGGGGGGGGGGGGGAAAACTAAACCCCCCCCCCCCCGATTGCTTTCATCCTCACTTTCTTAACTACAATCAGCATTGATTGTTCTCATTCTGTGATAGCATTAAGTTATGATAGCATTAAGGTGTCAGGAAATAAGCTCAGCAAGCGCAGATACTGCTCAGTAGATCAGGAAAATGAGAGAATTGACAACAGTTAGAGTAGGCCTTACCTGGAAAGGTGGGTATAAATGCAAAGCATTTTACATAAAGGTAACTTTGTTTGCTAAACAAGCTTTTTTTGTAAAGATGTAAATGAAAATAGTCTCGCTTCTAAATATTTTATTAGAAGCCTGATTTTATAGACAGGAATTTAATTGTATAAAGTAAACAGTGATTGCTCAACATTATTTCAAAGGTTATGTCTAGCACATTGTAGGTATTAGGTAAGTGAGTTGAAATATATTACTCTCAGTCTCCGATAAAATATATTTTTATTATAGTATTCTCCCCACCTTATCCATTGTGTTTTTTCTGTGGTTTCAGTGATTTGTAATCAGTTGTGGTCTGAAAATACTAAAGTGAAATTTTCAAAAATAAGCTTGTTTAAATAACTTTTATTTCAATATATTTTTATAATTGTTGTTTACTTTTTAAATTTGTGCACAATTTATAGATTTGACTTTACCATAGGTATGCATAAGAAAAGACAGGGTATGCTATTTTCAGTTTCAGAAATCCACCTGGGGTCTTAGAGCATATCCCCAAGGACAAGGTGTCTACGCTTCATCATTTTGCTTCTGGTCCTTTGCCGTCTGGCTTGCTTTGTTCTCCCCTAACTTTGACCATCACTCCAGTGATGAGACCACGAAAGCAGAGGTTAAGTTTTCTCTTTTCCTTTCCTCAGCTTCTGCCTCAGTGGAATTCCTGCCATTCAGGAGCTCTTCCATTTTAGGAAAGACGTCTGTTTTTGTTGTGTGACTCCTGGTCCTCAGCCCTTATTAATCATTGTGAGAATTCTACTCATTCCACGTGTCACCTCACTTAAGCCTGATGTCATTGACAGGGCCCCTCATAATGTTGTTGCATTCCTTGTTCATGCATATATTGAAAATCAGGTGACAAAAGCTTCTTTTTAAAAACTCCAACTCCAAGGGAAAATTAGGTAGAGTAATAACAATTTCATATGATTATTTGCCATATTGGCATTGAGGCAGAGAAATCTGTTAGAAAAACTGTTTGCTCTTTTCCCGTGTGCCCATATTGAACACATGAGCTGAATATGCTGTCCCTTTTCTGAAGCTGTCATGTGTTATAATAGCTGGTGTGACACTTATTATCTTTTTTAATGCAGAGAGGAAATTGTCAGAGCTCACCATAGTGAAACAGATTCTTTGTTATTTGTATTATTTTCACTTGAAAGTTTTTTTTTTTACCCCTTTGTCTTGATAAGACTGAAGTTTATGTAGTAGATGATGATAGCATGACATGAAATGCCAAAATTTGGACAGTGTCGGCGCAGAACAGGATTCAAGTGAATCATTAATTGGTATTTCTAGAACCAATGTTTATAAGCAAAACTGTCAACTCAAGCCGCAGCCTAGCCTCTTAGGCTTTATTAGAATAATTATTCATCAGTGACTTTAATATGTCTTCCTTGAGTTGTTAGACGCGCACTTTCCTACACTGGGCCATAAGCGTGTGTCAGGTGCCCTGGCTTCACTCAGGTCTGCGTTCATCGTTCCAGAGGTTTGCGGAGGAGGATGGAGCCTCGCAAGTGCACTGAATTATGCTTTTAATTTCATATCCCTGGGAGGGATTTGGGACCAGATTCTTCTGGCCTTGGAGCTGTGCTGGCCTGAACACAATTTTTAAAGTGCTTAATATTTAAGCTTAAAGACTAGTACTTTCATTTAGTTTTAGTGAGCCTTCTGACATTCATTAGCTAGATTATAGAGTGAAAAACACAATGGCAATCCCAAATTAACTTTCTCTAGCCTACCCATGGACATTCAGGAAATCAAATGGGTATTTTCACAATTATTTGCCAGTTTACGTTCTTTGAACAGTTAGGGAGAAGAGCTGTCTGAGTCAGCACGGTCGGACAGACTGGGGTGAGACTGCCGAGTCTCCAGCCATTTTGTTTCTAGGTCTGGCCTCTCCCGGGGATCCCCAGTGCCTCCAGGATTGATACCCTGTCTCAGCATCTCACCTTTCCACCCCATTCACCTGTAATTCAGCTGGGAAGTGTGGTGGCAGCTCTTGGCCACAACACAGGAGGAGCCTGGGAAATGATGGCTGTGTTGTTCTCAGAACAGAGTCATGTCCCCTCTGCGGGAACAACTTCATTCATATTAAATGCCTGTATAGAAGATGCTGTACTTGGCAGTATGAGGCAAGATTTTTTAAAAAGTGGATAGTGAATTTGACAGGGATGCTGAGATTTAAAGACAGAGAAGAAACTGATGTGCCAGGACAGCCTGTGTCAGATGAGTACTTCTGGAGAAAATGTTCGGAGCAGGACCTGTACTTCTAAGGGAGCCTCCCCAACTTGTGGCTGCTGAGCAAGTGTGTACCATGTTCAGGTAAGAATGGAAGCAGACCTTTGGGAAACAGGCTCCCAGACTTTAGACCAGAGAGTAAAAGAGAGAGAGCACACGTGAGTGAGCAGCATGGAGGTGGGCTCAAGCAGATATCCCTTAAAATATAACCAATACTGAAAATTATTTTCTGAGAATAAAAATATTTCTACTGTAGAAAATTTAGAAAACAAAAACATACTGAAAGAGTAAAAATCACACATGACTTCATAGTCTGTAGACCACTAAGTAATTAATTTGATAACTTTTTTTTTGGTCATGTGTATATGTGTATTCTGTTTAAAGCTGAATTTCAGAGGCTGGAGGAATGGCACAGCAGTTAAAGTGCTTGCAAGGCAAGCTCCTTAGTTAGGTTCCCCAGAACCATATAAAGCCAGATGCTGTGGCACACACATGTAATCCCAGCACTCGGGAAGCTGAGGCAGGAGGATTGCTGTGAGTCCAAGGCCAGCCTGGGCTCCATAGTGAGTTCAGGACCAGCCTGGGCTACAGAGTGAGACCCTGTCTCAAAAAAAAAAAAGCCCTGAATTTCAAATTATATATGTTTTCTTTTCTTTTGATATTATTTTACTTTTTCCCAAATTATTAAATGTTCCCTGAAAATATTTTCAAGAAGCATAAAATATTTCATTATAGAGATACCATAATTTGACATTTCCAATATTAAATAAAGCATGTAGAAATTGTGTCTGTTTTGCTACTGGAAATAATGATCTGATGACTGTAGTTAATATAAATTTATACTTTGATTGTATAAGAATTATATAGAACTTAATGGTTAAGGAACTTTAAATTGTGAGCTTTAATACCATATAATTTAAAAAATTAGACTAAAGTTGGATTATTTTTATTTTATTAGAGTAAAATATTGACTATTCTAGAAAATGAATGTAATTGTGTCTTAGAGACTGAAGGATGCCTCTACGTCAGCCTACATGGATGAATAGTGAAAGAGGAGCTGTGGAAGCCACGTGTAGTGGCACAGACCTATAATCCCAATACTCTGGAAGGCTGAGACAGGAGGATCACGTGCTCGAACCTAGCCTGGGCATCTTTGCAAAGCCCTGACTAAAAATGGGTTGAAGATATAGGTCAGTGTACAGGCCCTGAGTTTAATCCTAGTACAAAAAAAAAAAAAAAAAAAAAAAAAAAAAAAAAAAAAAACCCTGAGAACTGATGTTGCGCTCGCTCTCTCTCTCTCTCTCTCTCTCTCTCTCTCTCTCTCTCTCTCTCTCTCTCTCTAAAGAATAGGATCTTGCTCTATAGTCCTGCTTGGTCCTGAGCTCTCTATGGAGCCTAGTCTGGCTTCAAATTCCCAGCAGTCCTCCTGACTCAGCCTTCTAAGTGCTGGGTTTACAGGCATGTACCATGATGCCTGGCTCATGTGGTGCTGGGGAATTGAAATCAGGGCCTTGAGCTTACTAAGCAAGTGCTTTAACTGCTGAGCTATTCCTCCAGTCTAGGAACCTTTTATTCTGCCAGAACCGATTTGGACATTTACAATGTCATTTGTGGGCCATGCAGAATTATCAGCTTAAAAATTAGTCTGATACATTTGGTAAAACATTTAATTACTATATAATTAATTCACCCCTAAGGTGACTGTTGCCTTGGCCAAGCCAAACTAAATGATTTTGCAGAGGCCAAATGCTCCCCATCCCCTAACTCCTGGCCGTACAGATGGCTTCTCTTCCAGTTACTCTCAGGTCCTTCTCAACTGCTGCAGTGGGACTTGCTTCCTCTTTCTACATTGTTTCCTTTCATTTTCTACCTAGCTGTTAGGATTTTTAAAAAACTGTAAGTCAAGAGGTGGGTGTAGTCCACATGGCTAACCCTGTGAGTTTTCCACTTTATGGAAATGGGATAAAACCCATCTCTAAGCGATGCTGATCAGGCCACTGCCCAGTTCTTACCTCTTGCCTGACCGCAGTCTTACAGTTCCTAAGCCGCCGCACCCTTGGCTGTCCGGAGTTCTCCTGTGGAGCACGACTCCCCTAGCAGCCTCACCCTTAGCATTTAGTCCCGGCTCACTTTTCACTGCCTGAGAGAAGCTTCTAGAGAAGCTTGATGTTAGTAAGGCTCTTTGTACTTTCTTCATGGGCACCCAGTATTTATCGTTAAAGCATTGAGCGGAAGGTAAAACTACACCTTTGTTCAGTAATGCTTGTCTTCCGCGTTAGACTGCAGGCTCTGTGAGGGCCGGGATCATGTCTGTCCTGTTGTCTTGTACCTGGTCCCTGTCACCTCCCTCATCACATTGTAGCAGGAAGAGTAAAGGGAAGGGAAGGTAGGCGTGGGTGAGGCACTGCGGGTAGGAGAAGAAGCAGAACTGTAAGTGATGAATGAGCGCTTTCAGTTAGATAGCTGGTGGGATAAAGATGTCGTTGTCACAAATGGCTAGGCTAAGAGATGAGTTAGATCAGGAGAGAAACCATGAGTTCAGTCTTAGGCATGTGAAGTTGAAAGATGAAAGTTGAATAATCCACCCAGAAATTCAGCATGCCAGTACCTGTCTCTTAATGTTATTAAAACAAAGTCCTGTTTTGTTTTTTTTTTTTTTGGAGGGGGGGCATTATTCAGCAATCAGAAAACTCTTAAATTAAGGCCCCAGAGCCCACCTAAAAAGAAAGAATATTGCATTTATCCTTTTGAATTGCATATGAATACATAGGAAGAATAGAGCTGTCGGTTTGTTTCCAGTTGAAGATGTGACATTCTTTGATCTCTGTGGTGCCTTCTTATGGAAAGAAGAACCCAAGCTGGAATTTTTCACTCTTACTTCCTCCCCAGGTAACTTAATTGTCATCAGTACTCATTTCTCTTATTTTTGGAAAATACTTAAATTGAAAGCAGGGCCCGGTAGCTCATGCCTGTAATCCCAGCACTGTGGGAAGCTGAGGCAGGAGGATCGTAAATTTTGATCCCATCTGGACAACTTAGTGAGAACTTGTCTAAAAATAAAGAGTTGGAAATGTAGTTTTGTGTAAAGGTCATGAGTTTAATCCTTAGTGGCGAGGCAAAAAAAAAAAAAAAAAAAAAAAAAAAAACCTAAATTAAAATTTGAGAGACACACATGCAGTATTTTCACATAGCACAGTATCAAGCTTGCAATACTAGATTTTAAATTTTTTTGTTTTTGAGACAGGGTCTCACTCTGCAGTCCAGGCTGGTCCTGAACTCACTATGGAGTACAGGCTAACCATAAACTCACAGCAGCCCTCCTGCCTCAGCCTTCTAAGTGCTGGGATTATAGGCATGTGCCACCACACCCAGTTTTATATGGTGCTGGATAATGGAACTCAGGTTTTTGAGCTTGCTAGAAAAGCACTTTAACCTCTGCATTATTCCTCCAGCCCCTTAAATGTAGTATTTTTAGTTTCGGTGTTTTGCTGACTCACTAAGAAAAATTTAAATTGGAATCTGAATTTCCCTAAGAAATAATAGAAATAATGTTTGCTCTATGAAATGTGAGTAATACAAGAATGTGCTTGATTATGACTCATCGGACTATAGACCCTAAGAAGCTAAGCTACATGGAAGCTTACCTGTTCATATTATAGGCTCAGCATTTTCTTAGAAAATCAGTGAAAATACAAACCAAATCTCATCTCTGGTAGGTGCCTTTTGACCTTGTGTCTATAGAAGCTATAAATTTTTTCCATGGACTTATTTGTTATTTTGTGTGGTTTTGACATTTAGGCTACTTTTGACATGGTAGAAAGGTACAGTCTAGAGGTCATGCATGATTTTTTATAAGTTCTATAAAAGACCAAGAAATTATCTTTTGCTGTGTGGGTGCCTTTCTAGAACAGTGCCTCATTTTCCTTTTCAGTGACCAACTCAGCCGGACATGGTTGTACTTGCTGCTTCAGTGCTGCAGAATGTTATTTAAATATTTCTAACTTATTGTTTCATGCTGGGTTTTATGGTACATAAATTTCTATTTAAGCCACTAATTTACAGTAGAAGTTTGTTACTAATATCACTGCAGGCTCCATCCATCTAAAAATATTGCTCATAACCTATGCTAAAAATATGTTATATATTTGCACTGTATGTAAACAGTGCTGTGTTTTATTAGTGTGCAATGCTTTGTCTATGGAAATATTGGTATTGCAGCATATATTTAAAGGAGTAGAAATACAAGCATGGGGAAAGACTGTAGAAAAAGAAATCCCTGCAGGATGCAATTTATGGAATTTCCAGACCTCTTTGCAGAAAATCTACATACAATACTCACATTTTCTGTGAAGACAAAATGGAATCTTGCAGAATGTATAAGGCAGCTCTGTTTTTTACTGTAGTTATTGTGTTACTAACTGGTTTATAGAGGATGAAAACTGCAAATATTTGAGCTCAAAAGACACAATCATCATTGTTCTAATAGCCATGTTTTTTACTTTCAAAAATATTTATTACACATACTGCAATAATGTAAGTCGTGTCTTCTTTTGTAATGCAGAAATATAATTCCTAGGAGCCACACTTTGATTTCCTTCTGTGGATATCCTTAGCTAGAGGGAATGACTTAGGTTAGGGAGTGGAAGGTTTAAGGTTGAAAGAGCTTCTCTTCGTAGTATTTTGAGCAACTTTCAGTTCTGTAGGCCACCCTGGACTCCTGTATCCAGTTCTGAGCTCTCATCTATCCCTTCTTAGCAAATATGAGTGAAAAAAGTGGATTAATTATAAGCTCATTCTAGTTATACAAAGTGATTTTATTCCTTATGTCCAGAGAGATCTGATTTTCTGGGTAAGGCAAACTGTGCTGACCTTATCTTCTGACAGAAACATTACCCCTGTGCATCATCTAGTAAACAGAAAGTTACTATTTGTTGACCAGGTGAAAAGATTATTGTGCCTCCAAAAAAGATTTTAGTTGTCAGTTAAGCTGTCCAGATTTATTGAGATTTGATAGCCAAGTTCATAAATGGAAAGTTTCAGGACTTGTTTAAAATATCCTTTGCAGAAAATTAAGCCCATTGGGTCTGCCCCTGAAATAGTAATGCAGTGATGGTGAGCTTACCATCCTGTGTTTATGTGGCTTCCCAGAAGCCATCATCTGTGATGAAAATTTTTATAAATAACTCACAAAGAATTTCAATATAACAAATGAATCTTGGGAAATGGTCCTCTTTCTAATTTACTATTTCGTTCAATACATGTTAAAGAAGCAGTGAGTCATATAATTAAAGGTGACTTTTAAGGCCTTTGAGATGACCCTTACCAGTTGATATTCAGTGGCATTTTGTTGGTCTGTTGGCCTGAGGCGGGAGGCCTTCTGGTACTCACTTGGTGTGCAGGCCTGCTTTATAAGCCTCATGCTGCTCCTCTGAAGGCCTTTAGATGGCCCATTATTGCCTTGCCTAATGTAGTCACACACTCGTACCAGCTCTAGTCTTTGTGGTTTTACTTAGAAACTTAACAGATGTTCATGTTAAAATGGTAAGATATCTTCCAGAAAGCTAACTGCCAGATTATTAGGAGAAGTGGGATGGAATCTGAGTAATGAAGAATTTTTTCATCTCTAAAGTCTTTTTCCTAAGTTCACAATAAAACCAACCCAAATCAGCATTTATATAATATCACCCCAGGCAGGGAGTTTTGTATAATTTACCTCTCAGTTTGTGCCCCTGTTTTCAAGACCATCCGGCTCTGTGGCTGTTCTGTGGCCTGAATCATGGTTGCTGTCCATAAGCTTAGCCAGGCATTGCACATGCTTGTGTTGGGCCGGATGATAAATGTGAAAATTAGCGTTTCATGGCCAGGTTCTCAGCTTTGTTATTTTCTCTCCTCCTCGTGCGTGTGCGTGTGTGTGTGTGTATGTGTGTGTGTGTTGTGTGTGTGTGTGTGTGCGCTCGTGTGTGTTTGTGTTGTGTGTGTACACTAGAAGTAGAACAAAGCCCATTTAATAACTGGAAAGCATACACTCTGTGGAGACCTTACAGATTACTGGCAACACCGTATATTTATGTCTTTAATAACGAATTGAAATTTACTACACACTAGAAAAATTTTTATTCTCTTTTTTCTCTTTGTAAATTGTGTTGAGTGAAACACTTTGGTCTGGAGGATATTTCGTTGATGTCTTTGCTTTTGGAGGATGTATTTTATGATATTTCCTGACAGTAATGAATTTTGAGGTAAACTACGATCTTATATAGTGGGTGCTCTTTTGTGAAATATTTAAATACTTTGTATGGCTTTTAAGTATCTCAAGACTAAAAGAATGGACGGTATGTCATGAGTGTAGTAGCTGTGAGAGTTTATGCATGTGTAGAGAGGTGGCTATGGCATGGAGATGCTAGTTCCCAAGTGAAAAGTGAGTGATCATTTGTACAGTCCAAACTGAAGTAATTCAGATGAAATAATCATGTTACCTATGTAGTGGTCTCTAACAAAGTTTTTCTTAAAAGAAGTTATGATGCCATGAGTCACTCAGTATTTTCAGAAGGATCTTAACCCTGATCTCTCCTTTCCATTCTGGACAGGCCACTTGGATAAGCTGGTCTCAGAGGCTATTTGGCCATGCGGGATCTGAAGCACTGTTGGAAGCCCCTGGTGTTGGTGAAGTGGGCTGTCGCTGCATTTGTTTCTTTCATATTATTTACTGTTGGCCATTTACACATATACACTTTCTAAATAGGCGTTTGGTTTTTAGATGCAACGTTAGATTTTTACTAAAATATAAATAAAAATAAGTATCTCTGTCAAATTGATACTTTAGTTCTTTATAAAGGAAAATGATTTTCTGCTTACTTGTTTGCTTAGTAGTTTGCTGTTTTTTTGCTTTGATTTTCTTTTGAGTCCTGAATCTGTCCCCTTTGGATTTTCCCGACATAGACAAAATTACATATTTTAGATGGGCAGTGAGGCAGAAGGAGCTTTGCTCAGAGACAGGTAGTCAGATGCCCCTGAATTAGGAGCAGAGAAATAATATTTCTGCTTTTAAATGTTCTTATTACACAAAGCTATGCATGCCAAGATTGTGGTATTCCTTCACTGGCTCATTGACTGAATGTGTGAGTCTTTTCTGTGCCTGTAGTGGTGTACTGTATGTAGTGAATGTTCCAACCTCCTTTGAATTGAATCTCAAAGTACTATCCTAGAAAATCTTGAGAGTTACAGAAAATAACATGCATCCTGCCTTCAAGGGGCTTTAACAGTATGATAATTGCAAAATACCTCTAATATAATAGTGGGTATTAAGTGAGATAAAAGAAGTACAAGTGCTCTAAGCATTCAGAGGAAGGAAGCTTATGTTTACAGGGATGAACTGGGAAGGCTTCCAAAAGTATACTTATGCTAGGTTTTGGAAGATACTCAGGATTCTTTTCTGTACAGAATGGGAAAAGAAATGTATTTCTGACAGAAGTTTCAGGGGTGAGAAAAGACATGTTTAGGAACCAGTGATTGATTTCATTTAACTAAAATATAAGGTATATGCAGAGGAATGGTAGGAATAGAGCTGGTATGTAGGTCGAGGTCAGACTGTCAGCATGTGATTGGGCCGAGCAAGTGAGGGCTGAACTAGCATGACAGCTGAGCGTGAGGCTCAGAAATTAGATAATTACACCGCCAGAACTGTGCCTTCCATGTTCTGGGAGCCACGAGCAAAATATATTCGAATGAAGAGGAGAGGATACAGAAAGATTGTGATTAGAAAATCTATTTGGAATTGACCGTAACAACCTAAGGTAGGTCCAGTTGAAATATATCCAGTTTATTGTATGCCTGTTAGACCCTAAAGGGAAAACAACAAAGGGCGAGCCCAGACTTGGAAGTGTCAAGGAAAATTTGTTATTTGAAAGGCATCTTGGAATAAAAAACACAGACTTGTCAATTGTGCAATTCAGTGGAGGAAAATGGAAGATTGAAGAAATGAAAGTCACAGATGATCAAGTTGTTAGCTTGGGTAGGACATTCTGGAGCAGAGTAAAAATCAAGGAAGAATGGTGTTTTGATGGATTGATGAGTCTCTCGGACATGTTGACACTGACACACTGACAAGATATTGAATTGGCTTTATTTGGAGTGCAGGTAAAAACATGGGGTAGTGTTGTGTGGGATAGGTTAGTTTTCGGCCTGTCTTTTTTGAGTTAAAACTGAGTATGAATGGAAAAAATTCCTAGCAATTTCTTGTAACTCTACTATTCTGTGGCCTGAGTTAAGCTATCCTTAGTATTTTTGGGCTAGGAGCATAGCTCAAGGATTAAAGCATCCACCTAGCAAGCACCAACTCCCTGAGTTTGATTCCTCAGCAGCACATAAACTGGGCATCGTGACGCATGCCTTTAATCCCATGGCAGGCTGAGGCAGGAGGATTGTCATGAGTTTGAGGCCAGCCTGGTCTTCATAGGGAGTTCAGAGCCAGCCTGGACTGGAGAGTGAGACCCTGTCTCAAAACAAGATCAAAATCTTTCCTTAGTATTCTTGATTAATGTCTTAAGTTGGTGTGGTGCCCTGATACAGGTAGAGATAATTTCTTTGATTTTTACATTGGATTTATTATAAACATATTTGTATACAGAAACGATAGCAGCATAAATTCAGAAAAGAATAAGTAGGTTTATATTTGTTTGTGTGAAAATGATCTGCATCTTCTTCCCTGCGTGTAGAAGGACAGAAAGATGAGCCTGACAGCTTCTGAAAACCAAGCCCTAGGGTGGGACCCTTCCCTAGAGCACTCTGTGGGTAGGGGCACTTAATGTCTGATTTTGTAGTTCTTTTTTTTTTTTAAAGCTGTTGTTTACATGTTTAGTCAACTATCTCTTTAGCCCAACCTGATGTGTTAAAATTTAGTGGCTTCTGTGTGTTTGGTTGCATGTCGGTTTGGTGGTAATGATTTTGGTGTTCTTAGTTCATCAGTAATGTAACTCCTTTGGGCATAAAGGGGTATTTCATGTTTCCTAGTTTTCTTAAAAATATAATTTGGATTTAAGAATTGTATTATGTATGCAATTTTAGCTATCTTCTTGCCTAATTATTATATATATATAATATTTATGCATGAATTCCAAATTCTACAACACATTAGAGATTCATTTGAATTTTTGATTATTGTATAATTTTTGATTTGTATGCTTTTAAGTTATTGCTGCCTTCTCCACGCTCAATATTGTTCAAATTCCGATTTTCAAATAATAAAGCAGAATTTCAATTGAAAAAAATACAATTGGAAAAAAATCATAATTTTATTTTATTTTTTTACTTTTCCTGAGACAGGGTGTCCATCTGTAGCCCATGCTGATCCTGAACTCACCATGGAGCCCAGGCTGGCCTTGGACTCACAGCAATCCTCCTGCCTCAGCCTCCCAAGTGCTGGGATTATAGGCATGCACCGCCACCTCGCCCAGCTTACATGGTGCTGGAGAATTGAATTTAGGTACTTAGTGCTCGACTTAGCACTTGGTAGGCAAGCACTCTAACTGCTGAGCCATTCCTCCAACCCCAAAATCATAACTTTAAATGAGTAGCACCCTACCCCTCCACCTTTGGCTTGTCTACCTTGATTTCTGTATTCTAAAAATACTAAGCCACTTACAGATGAAGTACAGACTTAAAATATTTTATCTATTTTTTGTGACTGAACTGTATCTGTAGGGAAGTATTTTGAAGTTTTACTTCAAGACTATGAACAAACGAAAAGACACAACTCCACTTCAACTTCTTTAAGGAAAGGAACAAAAGAGCTCATAGTTTAAATCGACTTTGTAGAGTTTGACATCATTATAGGCTCTACAAATATTAAAAGAGTAATAAGGAATATAATGAACAACTTTATGATAAATTAGACAATTTAGTTATAATGGACATATTTATTAAAATGACCAAAAGTCTAACTCAGGAAGATGTATGTAGTCAAATCACCATATATATTGAAGATATTGAATTTAAAGCTGACAGCTTTCCCATAAAGAAACACCAGGTCCAGATGGTTTTATTGATAGATCCCACCACCAAATATTTGAGGAAGAAAAGACATCAGTTTAATACAAACTCTTGTAGAAAAATTGAATAGGGAAGAATATTTCCCAGTTCATTCCTTCAGGGTAGAATTACCTAAGTGCCCAAACCAGAAAAGGATATTATGTAAAAAGAAAACTGTAGACCAGTAGCCTTCATGGATCACAGATGAACAACATTTTATCAGACTGGTAAGTAAGCCTTAAAAAGGACAGTAAGACCTTTACCCAGCTACCATGTAAAAACCCCTAGATGGTGAGCTACATGGGCAACCCACATTTCCAGAGCTCCCTTCTGACTCACAGAGGTTTTACCCTCCTATGTTTCTTTCCCCTTCTGTAAGTACAAGGCTGGTTTAATGTTGAAAAATGAATGAAATTTAGTATGTTAACAAGCTGTTAAGTTTGCTATGACACTATGACAGCTGTAACAAAGTACCATAGACTGGGTGGCCTAAACAACAAAAACTTTTTTCCTCACAATTCTCAAGACTGGAACTCGAATGTCAAAGTACTGATAAGTTTGGTTTCTTCTGAAATTCTCTCCTGGACCTCTGTCTCCTCTCTGTGTGTGGCCAGCCGGGTGTGTGCTGATGGCCTCCTCTTATGAGCCGTGGATCAGAGGCACCCCTGGGGACCTCATTTAACATAATTATGTCTTTTTAAAGGCTCGGTCTCCAGCAGCTGCTGTGTGTGTGCGTGCATGCGTGCATGCGCGCAGAGATACTGGTGTCTTGAGACAAAGTAAGAAAGAGGGCAGTTCACCACTGTCTATATAGAAATCAGTGAAATCTGCAGAAAAAGTTACTAATTTGTAAAATTAGCAGGATACAAATCATAAAAGTCAGCTGTATTCTGTATGCTATTAACAGTCAGAACTTAAGCATTTGAAAATACTGTTATGACAACATAAGATTTTTGAAACTCTTGGGTAAGCAAAATGACAACAGAATGCGCAGGAAATGGAAAACAAAAAGCAGGGCTGAGAACTGGAGGTGTAGCTCAGTGATGGAGCCCTGCCTGGCGTGCAGGAAGCCGAGCGTTCAGTTCCCAGCACCAAACACAGAACCACACAAACAACAAAACCACTTCTGAGAGAAGTTAAAGACGTAAGTAAATGGACAAAGATACCGCTTATGGGTCTTAAGATTCAATATTGTTGAAGTATTCTCTCCAAATTAGCTATAGATTCAACATAGTCCCAATTAAAATTCCAGCAGGCAATGTAAAGAAAAAGACAAGCTGATTCTGAAACTTCTATTCAAATACAGAGAACTTAGTCAAAATAACATTATTTATTTTTCTTTTTCCCCCATTTTATTGTTATGTATAAGTGCAAAATTTAAGGTTTATAATGAAGTTGAGCATTTTGTGCACCTACGTATCTTGTCAAGGTGACAAGGACTTTCCCACTCTCCTTTTGTCCCTCCCACTACCCACCCCATCCCTTCCTCCCTCCCC